>PVHP010010991.1:0-46261 GCA_004024765.1 Zapus hudsonius
AGGTGAAGAAGGACCTGGGGCAGGAGAAGAAGGACCTGGGGCAAGTGTAGTGGTATGTGGAGCAGGTGATGAGGAACTTGGGACAGGTGAAGAAGGACCTGGGACAGGTGTAGTGGTACGTGGGGCAGGTGATGGGGGGCCTGGCACAGGTGTAGAGGGACCTGGGGCAGGTGAAGAAGGACCTGGGGAAGGTGTAATGGTTTGTGGGGCAGGTGTGCTAGCTGTAGGAACAGTAGCTGTGCCAGATGTAAAGATAGGAGCTGAGGAGGCTGTGGATGGTCTCTTTGACTCTGTGGGCCCAGTTTCAGTTTTCCTGGAGGTTGACAGATGGGGGGTCTGGGTAGGACTGCTGGAGGTGGGACAGGCCACAGGGCTGCAACACAGGATCCTGACCTTGTAGTTATAACAGAGCCCTGAGACCTGGTCCCTGTTGTAACAGATCAGTCCCACTGTTGGGCTGCACTCCACATGCTGCCCCAGGGTATGAAGGGGCACCCCGGGGAAATCCTCAGCTTGGCACTCCACTGCTCTTGGTACTTGGCAGATGCGGTAGCCATGGGCACGGAGGTTCCCCAGAGTGTCAAAGTCACCACTATCGATGCCTCGTCCAGGGTGGCTGACATCCAGCCACGGGGACCATATGCAATTTTCCCCACAGCTTTCTGTGGTGGTCAGGGTGGAGGCTGTGGTAAGGGTCTTCCCAGGGGACATGCTGCCTGGGGACCCTATGTGCACTGTGGTCTGAGTGGATCTGGGGTCTGTTCCAGGATGTCTCATTGACGTCACAACTGTGAACAAAAGCCAAAGGGCTGAGCATTAGGGCCCATGCTCATGCTTCCTCCCTGGGCCCTGGCCCCATTACCCCTGCTGGCCTGTCAGCTGTATTGTGGATTTACCACAATGCATGGACCTACACTGAAAACCGAGCACACAGAGCCACATCTAAGCCTTCTATTTGGAGCCTTCTAAGCCTTCTATTCAGAGGTAGAGTATAGCAGGTCAGTGAATAGGCAAGTTCTGCTCCCTGGGCCATACCCCAAGCTATATATATACATATGCATGTGCATATGTATATGCACACACATATGATTATACTCTGGAGGCCCTAAATCACCACTCCCAACCTTAAGGTTACCTGGTGCCCCTTTTAGTGTGAGGCAAGCAGGCAGCCATGCATTCTGAGAGCTTCCTGTGGTTCTCAGGGACTGGGATAGGACCACTCATACTCAGAAGCTCATCACTGAGGCCCACACTGCATCAAGGTCAGCCCCAGCAGCTGCAGAAAGCAGGCCCGTGGACATCAGAACTTCCAGGGTCTGACAAGAAGACTGATCCCTTCCTGCTGTAGGGTGACTAGCTGAGGGTGACAACAAGCTACTCCTGTCATTGATATCTGACTCCTGGGCCCCTTCCTGATTCTCAAGGGCTGCCACCAATGCCTAGAGCTGACAATGAAACTGGCATGCACCACCAGAAGGGAAACTGGTTAGCAGGGAAAGAGACATCGCAGGGAACCTGGCACTCTCTGCCACCAGCCATATCTGCCTTACCAAGCGGTGGTGTGGAGAAAGAGAAGGTGGTCGAGGGTGTGGGTGTGGCAGGACTGCAGGCATCCACATTCCTCTCGATGGTACCATTGGCCTTACAGATCGCAGAGATGCAACCACCCATGCCGTCCGTGGTGTGGTAGATGACATCCCCGAGATGGAAGCGTTCTCCATTGTAGGAACAGACACAGGCTTTGGGGAACAGAGTGGTCATGCTCATTAGGAGGCTTGGGACAATGCTAACTTCCAGTCCCCAGCCCAGGGGAGGCTGCATGACTCACCATCAGCATCATAGACACAGTGCACACCATTCTTAGTGCAAATGCTGCCAAGAGAAGGAACAAATGGGGCTGAGTGCATGGGGGCCAGTACCTACACTACACCTTACTGAGTGTGGATGATAAAGCAGGCCCCATCACAGTCCAGGCTGGAGGTAAAGGCTCTACCTAGGTCTCAGCCTTCAGCTTTTATCTCACCCAAGGTTACACCCTCTCAAGGACCATTCCCATCAATAACCAAAGGAAGCAGTGTGGAGCTAAGGTAGAATCTTCCCACATGATTATGATAGCCATCAGTCCCCTGTCAGTCCCTGATCCCTGGGGAGACATTGTGACTGAAGTTACTATCTTAGCTGAACCCCAGGACAAGTGTATCTTGCCTCCCAGCTAGACTCCAGACCAAGGGTATTCTCCCATCCAGCTGGATTCCAGGCGGAGGGCACCCTCCCTCCCACATAAATCCCAAGCTGAAAGCACCCTCCTGCTCAGCTGAATCCTGGGCCTAAGCACCTATGAACCCCAGGAATGACATCTTGGAGGCTGATGGTGTGAGTAGAGTTGGTATGAACACCTCCAATCCCACTGCTCCAGCCTCCAGCAAGTGACTCACCAGGATTGACAGTTCTTGTCTGAAGGCACTGTTACTCCTGGCCGGTACAACTTTCCATTGATGATGCAGGGGGATGGTCGTGGGGTTACAGTTGGGGTTGGGCATGTGGCCACACATTGCATCTTATCCTCATCAAAGATGGGGGCTGTCGGCGGGCACTTGGGGTAGCAGCCTGTAGATTAAGTGTCCTGAGTCCCAGACAGATGGACTATCCAACCACCTCACCCCAGAGGGCCTAGCTCTGACCCCAATTCCCAGCCTCATTCAGAGCCCTAGTACCTCAAGTTGAAGCCACAGATGCTCTCAGTGGGGTCAAGAAGAATCCAGCCCAAACAACAGAACCACAAGAAGACCCAAGGCCTTGGTTCCCAAGATAAACCTCAGCACAAATCCCAGGGAACTAACCAGCCCTCCCAGGCCAGCCTCCAGCCTACCTTCGAGGCCACGAAGGTCTTGTAGGCAGTGCCCACTGGGGTTCTGGCAGGTGCGCATGCAGGGAGCTCCACAGGGCTGATAGTGCCATTCACACTGTCCCTCAGGGTTGTAGTAGTCACAGAACAGTGCTGGGGAGGCAAGGAGAGTTGTCTGGTACAAACCTACACCCTGAACCTGCTAGACCATATCCCAGACATGAGCAGTGTGGGGAGCAGGAGAGTGGCTTGGATGGGGGTGCCTTGTCTGCTGGAGTGCCACAGCGCCCGCTACCAGGAAGGAGTTTCCAGCCAGACCGGCTCCCAGCCTCCCCTGAAGCTGCACATGGTCCTGGGATAGGGAGGTCTACTTGTTCTTGGGCTAGAACTCCCTCCTCCAGCCACTCAAACCCATCTCTATTCCAATTTCCTTTGAGAAGTTTTGGTCCTCACCATGGGCTGTACATCCAGCCAAATATAATGCGCCTTTCCTACCTGGAACTCTGGTCCTCAGCCCTGGGAACTTATGGCAAATGCCTTAGCCAGGTCCCTGAAATTCTCAACTCTGAAGAACTGCTTATTTAAAGTCACCTGTTAGGTGACACAGAGCTATGGGTACAGAAGCTGGCTGCTACCCTGCCCTTTCAGCACCACGGACAGAGCCCCACTTACGGCAGATGTCTGGCGTCCTCCAGGATACGCACACGCCCACATCGTGGCAGGCCTGGGCATAGGCAGCCACAGCCGTGCAGAAACACTCGCAGTCACCTCCAGAGTCGCAGGCACACGCGTCACTCACACAGGCTTCATAGTACTTGGCGGGCTCCACCTGAGAGGATAGGAACTTTTAGGTGTTGGACTCCTGCCTCCCTTGGGTTTTCTGGGGTCTCAGTTCTCTGCCAGCTTGATGATGTGGGCTGGTTTCCATTGGAACAAATGTATGACCTCAAATGTACAGCCAGGTCTGTCATGGTGACCATAGGCTGTTCATAGGCTGGCTGATCTTGGCCTGCCAAACCTCAGCCTCCTGGAGTTCCTTCAAGCAGAGGTCGAAGTTAGCACTCTACAACCCCTAAGCAATAACCCACTCTGGTGTGTCTACATGGCGTCCTGAGCCCCCAGAAATCCACATCCTTCTCCCTCCCAGAAACCTCCCTGCCGGGTATGGCTGCCTACGTGGGCATGGCAGGTGGCGAAGGTCGCACTGTTGATGATGCTGCACTGTTTCTGGGCCCAGGACTTGCGGTAAGGGTTGGCAGTGCAGGGGTCCTTGGGCAGTGGGGCATCCGGGCAGGTCGGGGAGAACTTCCAGCTGTTTCCAAATTCCAGCACATCACCCACCACAGAGTGGCTCCGAGTGGTGAAGTCGTTGATGGCATTGTCGTCAAAGTTCCCACACAGGCCACAGACCTTGCCCTGCAGAAGCATGGGGACAAGAGGTATGAGCCAGAGCCCTTCCTATAATCCTTCACCACTCCAGCTTCCTGAAGGGCAAGCCAAGAAAGAGGTCTGGAAGGTGGCCTTCTTGGGACTCCCAATGGTGGTAACACTAGTGTCCTGCCCATATTTGCTCCCAGGCCAGGCACCCTGTCTGCACCTTACCCATAGGCCCAGAGTTCCCCAGTTGGCAACACAGAACTGCTCTCTCTCTATTCTCCCATGGGACTTCACCCATCTTCCTCTCTCTTATCTGACTAATGGACTGGGCAGTTTTGCCAACATCCTAAGCCCAGAATCTGTGAGTACACCTTATTGGAAAGAGTCTCTTTGCAGGTGTGATCAAGTTAAGATGAGGTTAGACTAGGCAAGACGGACCCAGGTATCCTGCTTAGTGTCCTTATAAAAGAAGATGTGTACACAGGAACGAGGTGACAGAGGCAGAGAGCAGTGTGATGCAGCTACAAGCCAAGGACACAAGGAGTCCCAAAGACTGAAGAGACAGGAGGACCCTCTCCCTACCCCCGCAAACCTCCAGAGGGAATGCAGCCCTACTGGAACCTCATAAACTTCTAGTGTCTAGAACTGAAAAAGAACCAGATGGCCTGCTTGCATTCATGTGTTACGTAGCTGCAGGACACTCATACAGCAAGGGACCCTGTCACTGACCACATTGGAAGCTCAGGTCCCTCTTCCAGCTCTGTCTCCGTGAGTGTGTGTGTGTGTGTGTGTGTGTGTGTGTGTTTCTGTCCATCTCTCTGTCTCTGTCACTCTCTGTCCCCTCTATGTCCCTGTATATTTCTTTATGTGTTTTTAAAAAAGATTATTTTATTTACTTATTTATTCATTCATTCATTTCTTTATTTGAGAGAGAGATAGAGAAAGAAAGAGGCAAATAGAGAGAGATAATGGGGGCGCCACAGCCTCCAGCCACTGCAAACTCCAGACACCTTGTGCATCTGGCTTTACGTGGGTACTGGGGAATCGAACTCAGGTCCTTCAGCTTTGCAGGCAAAAGACTTAACTGCTAAGCCATCTCTCCAGCCCCTGTCTCTGTGTGTGTGTGTGTTTGTTTTTCCAAGGTAGGGTCTCACTCTAGCCCAGACTGACTGGAACTCACTCTGTAGTTCCTGACGGGCCTCAAACTCACACAGAGATACTCTTACTTCTGCTTCCCAAGGGCTGGGATTAAAGGCATACACCACCATGCCTAGCTTCTTTCTTTATCTGTCTTTCCCTCTCTTTATCTCTCTATCTTTTCTTATTTTTCTTTCTTTGTCTTTGTTTTTTCTTTCACCGTAGGGTCTTGTTCTGGCCTAGGCTGACCTGAAATTTACTATGTAGTCTCAGGGTGGCCTTGAACTCATGGTGATCTTCCTATCTCTGCCTTCCACCATACCTGGCGGTCTCTGGCTCTTCAACTCTCAGTGTCTCTGTCTCTCTGTCTTTGTCTTTCTTCCCATCTTTCTCTGTCTTTTTAAAAATTATATCTTTATTATCCATAATTAGATATGCTGAATAAGCAAATAATCTGTTGGTATCCCCAATTCCCCAATTTCCCTCCTCCCTGTCCCCAATGAGCTGGATATCCTCCTCTGTAGGCAAACTGGATCAGTCCATGGGGCAGGGGGTTGTGAATAGCCTAGGAGTCAACCTGGTTCCACCCCCTTTGTATGTTGTTACTGAGGGGGGCAATGTTTCTGGCAATTCTCACCCACCATGGCTCTTACAATCTTTCCACCCCCTCTTCTGCTCAGTTCCCTGAGTCATGGTGGGTGAATATTGAGGCTGCTTTTCTCTGTCTCTTTATTTCTCCATTCCTGTCTGTCTCTGTCCTTAACTCTATCTCTCTGACCCTGTCTCAATTTTTCTTGTTCGCTCTTTGACTATATCTCTCCCTATCTTTCTATCCTATCTCTGGCCCTCTCTGTCTCTCTGTCTCTCTCTTTCTGTCTATATCTCTCTTATCTCTCTCTGACTCTGTTTCTCATCTCTCAGTATCTGTCTGTCTCTTTGTCTCTGCCTGTCTCTTTCCATCTTCTCACCCCCATGCATCACCCAGCCCCTGACAGGTATAACACATGGCCTCCCCGGCACAGCCTCACCTTAAACTCGGGGCCAAGTCTGAGGAAGATGCTAGTCTTCCTGTCCCACATCAGCGTCAGGCCGACATCGGTCTCTACCACCAGGTAGATGCCCATCTGGAGGATGGAGTAGGGGGGCTCCTGCCCAGCACCCTTCTGGACCACCTCCACTTTTCCATCACTCAGCTTCAGCTCGTAGCTCTGCATAGCAAAGGGACCTTAGGGCCTGGCTGGGTTCCTGCCCCTCCTGCATGCCTTCACACCCACCATGGAGTCACCAGGGTGCCCACCAGCCTGACCCCACTCACCCCCAGGAAGATCTTGATGTCCTTGGAGCAAGTGGTCCCTGTGGTGCCACAGGGGACATTCTCAGTGACAACACGGAAGGCATCCTCTGAACTGCCATTCCCACCACAGTTGTCCTGGAGTAGCAGAAGGCCATTGAGGAAGGGAGAGTAAGTACCTTGGGACAGTCACTCACAAAAGACTGTGTGTGGCTAGGAGTGAGGTGGCCAACCCCACATACCTGCACCAGGGTGTACTCGCAATTTCCATTGAAGCTGTAGCGCTGCCCATCAAAGGTGAGGAAGTGGCCATCCCCATACACTGCACAGGTAGCTAAGCAGGGCTCATCTGTGCACTGCCACATCCTGTTCTCACAGGTGCTACATGGGACATGGGGGGGTCAGGTCAAGCTGCCCATAGGGGCATGGACAGGGACCTTCCCAGAGGCTCTGTGGGGACCCTACATGGGAGACTGGAGTCCAAACAGATGACTAGGATGTCCCCCTGAGAGTGTGTGCCATGCATCTCTTCCCAGGGCCATGCTTGAGCTCACCATATTCCTAACAAAGATCTCCGTACCTTGGGGCCTGGTGACAGCTTGGAACGCCCCCCCACTCGTGACCTCCACATACCAGTTGTTGCAGCCCACTCGGATACTCTCCCCAGGTCTGTAGGTAGCCTCGTTGTGCACACAGGGGCAGTCCTCAGCAGCAACACAGCCCCCACTACCATCTGCCACCAGCCCATCAGGGCACACACAGCCAGGCACACACTCGGAGCTGTACTGTAGGGCATGTATATGGAAATGAACAAGGGCAGACAGCTGAGCCCAACATGTCCCAATTGTCTGCAAGGGCCTGGGAGCAGGGATCCTCTGGGGACATAGTTCAGCCCAGCTGCCCTGAGGGCTTGATTGGCTCTACTGTCCCACCCTAATGGTCTCCACCAGTACCCTTAGCAGAAGGGGCTTGGGGTGAAAGGTCATCAGGAAGGTCCTAAGAAGATCATCAGGGAGTGATCAGAGCACTTACACAGGCCATATCCAGAGTATGACAGCTTTTCTGACAACCAGCCCCAGGGTCTCCAGATGTGGCATTGCGACAGTCAAAGTAGACCATTGGTGCATCACATACTGGAGAGGGAGGGGGCCAGTCAGGGGATGCCATCTACCCCTGCTAGGCTCACTCTGAGGAATGCTAGTTACTGAAATAGGGGTTCAAGGATTCTTTCCTAAACCCCAGAAACACCCTGTAACAAACTATGTCCAGACAGCCAAGCAAATGGCCACTCTGGGTGTGGGGCAGGGGTGCAGTCTGTGATGTGTGCATGAGCATATGAGTATGTAATTTGTGTGAGTTGTGTGTGTGTGTGTGCGCAGGCGCACGCATGTGTGCATGCACATGTGTGTGCGTGTGTAGTACCCACATCTCATCTTCCCTCTTCTACAACCCAAGAATACCAGACTACATTGAACACAGAGAAACTGGTCAACCCCCAGCCCCATTCATTTGGGGTAGTATCAACTCTGGCACTACTTCAGATGGCTTCTCCTAAATCCATCCAGGACCACCCTTCAGGCTTACCTGGGGTGGGGGCAGGGCCTCCAATGCAGGTCAGCATACCCTGAGTGCAGGTGCTATAGGGAAGAAGGATATTAGTATGTTCACTCTGGGCCTAAGAACCCCTGGGACCCAACCTGCCTGGCCCAGGGGTCTTACCAGACAGTGCCTCCATCATGTACAGACTCGCCATTGGGAACTATGGAGCCTCTGTGGTAGCAGGGGCAGCTGGTGGCTGGCACACATTTGCCTGAGTCATCCAAGAAGGTGCCTGCAGGGCAAGCGCAGCCATCCACAGGGACAAAGTTCACATTGCAGGTGACATCGTCCTCGCTGAGGGCACGACAGGTGGGCTGGCAGGTGCTGATGTGGTACTGGTAGGTCATTGATTTGGGGCAGGTGGTTGTGGGCTTTGCTGTGGGGAGGGGGACAGGAAGAGGAGAACACTTCAGATCCTGGTGGACAAAGAGCTAAGAGTTCACCAGCTAACAACCCAATGGTTCAGTGCCTCCCCCAAATACTGTCTCCTGAGTAAGAGACAGGGACCAGAATGGACTAGGCCTCCCTTAGCCTCAATGATTAGTGCAGAGACAAGATCCTTAGAGTATCTACTACTAGAAAACAGGTGAAGGTCTCTGGTCTAGAGAAGGAGAGAGTTTGGATGGCCTACAGCATACTCACTGCAAATGCCATCCCTCCAGCCGCTGAGGAACACACCCCTGGCAGCACAGGCACGCACATAGGAGGACAGGGCAGCACACATGCAGTCCTCACTCTTCTCACAGTTGCATGTGTCAAACATGCAATTCTGAGGGCAGTGACATCAGAGTGTTAGGGATGCTAGTCCACACCAGGATGGTGAGCATCCCTCTACTTCTGACCTCACTTCCAGGATCCTGGCTTCTGCCTGGGTTTCCCTACCCCAGCATCTTTCCACCTCCCTGCATCCTTGCACATTCCCATTCTCCATCAGGACTTGGGAAGTACATCTTGGGGCTGAGATCTCATGCAGAGACAACCTTCCTCCTGGGGCAGAAACTCTGAAACTACTGTGACCCACCAAGTCCAACCCAGGTACATCTCAGCTCCCTCCCTGTTCAATCTTCAATACTGTTATTTGAAAACATCCAAGTTTAGCCCCTGTGCCCAGTGAAGACCAGAGGCTTGACCTGAACTCAGTGAACATGTGATGAATGAATAACACATGAGTATCAATGCTGGGACTGTAGCAAGAGATACAGACTTGCAGAAAGACCCCAACTATCCACTACCTGCCACGTGTATCTCCACAACGTCTTCTGACCCTCCCTATAGGTAACACCCAATGAAGTGTTGGAACCCTAGCTGGAGAAAAAGTGTGTGAGCATTACCGAGAAGTAGGTGCTGGGGCTCACGGTGGCATGGCACTGGGAAAATGGGCCATTGGCATCAGTCAGCTGTGAACACCAGTGCTGAGCATACTTCTCTGTGAATAGAGGGGAAGCCATCAGCTCATGAATCTCCACACCTGAATTACTCCCACCTGCATTTTGGGGCATCTGGCATTTTCTATGCAGACAGACATCAGCCCCACCATGGGCACATAATCACACTGCAGGTGACACCACAGGAGTCATCTCAACACACATAAAGAATGGAATGCCTTGGCTATGTCCCCAGCCATGAATAGATGATAGTCAAGACCTCTGGACCAAAGGAGAGAGGTTAAGGAGACAGGGCTAGCTGAGAGCTAGCCACACCTCCTGTAGTCCAACTCAGGGGGCTGGATAGTGTCATAAGTAAGTCAGAAAGTTGTGTTCTTTCTTTTATCTTTAAGCAGAGCCTCTACAGTGCAATGCCGTATATACCCAGTGACAGCAGATAAGGTTCATGACTGGTTGTGAACCTATTGTAGAGGTGTCTTATGTATTTCCAGCCCAGTTAGAAGACATGAATGCTGGCTTCCTTTCTGCCATGAAGCACCCCATTTACCTTACTTGTAACAGCATGTTGTACATAGCACCTTCTATTTTGTCTATTTGCTACTTGATGACCCTCTTCAAGGTAGACAGCTAGAACCCAGACCAGGGTCAGGGGTTGCTGAGCAAGTGACCAGCTAAGAAATGTAAATAGCTCATAAGCAGCCAGCAGGACACAGACTGATGGCCACACGTACCATTCTCCACACTGAGCGAGCAGGGGTCCTCAAAGATATTCTTGACATTGGGGCAGGCAGCCTGGGTTTTGAAGGTGTTGAAGAAAGCAGCAGCAGTTCCCTCTACCACACCACTAATGGTCCTGAAGTCATCAGCCTGAATACTATTGAAATTCCCACAGAGACCTAGGAGCAGGGGAGCAGGTTGAATACTGTGTGGGCTTCTGGATGGGGTGAGCTTTGGCTCAAAGTCAATGTCTCTTACCACAGGTCAGTCCCCGGAGCTCAGGTGCCAGCCGTACAAACAACTGCATGGTGGGTACCAGCTGAACCTCTAGCTGCAGACCCAAGTGGGTCTGGGCAATGATAAAGAAGGTTGAGGGCCGGAAGAGGGTGACATTGGCTGTGGACACAGAATGAGGGTTTCACTGGGTTGTATAACTCCATGGGTAGGAAGTATACAAGGGAGACCAGCAATAGCTCTCACCTGTAGACACTGGCAGCTGGGTGTAGATCTGGTTCACAAAGACCTCTCCACTGGCCTTCATTACAACCACCTAGAAGCATCCCGGAGCCAGTGGAGTCAGTGTGGGGCTGAGGTAAGGCCTCCCTCACTATCTCCTGGTACCCCACATAGGCTGTGAAGTATGGTAGCCAGGGATGGGAGACTTTTTCCTGAAAAGCTAAAGCCCTGTGAGGTGAGGTGATACCCCAAATTCTGCCCCCATGCTCATCCTGATTTCCTGAACTTTCATAAGAATCATGTATTTCGTATATAAAAATTGTCAATACTTTTTTTGGGTTTTTTAAGGTAAGGTCTTGCTCTAGCCCTGGACCTGACCTGGAATTCACTATGTAGTCTCAGTGTGGCCTCAACCTCATGGTAATCCTCCAGAGTACCCACCCATCATTACATTCTTTTAAAGTAAATTATGTAGAATGCTACAAAAAAATATTTTAAAAGTCAACTTAAATAGAAAAGTCATCCTGACTAGAGTTGCTTGAGCCTTTCTTTATGGGGCTGGATGGGGAAGGCTTGGGGCCCCTGGGTGCAGCCTCTGAGGTGTTCCACTTAGGGACAGTCCCTAACAAGAACCATAAGAAATAGACACAGTTCGGTGTGCATTTCGGTGTTCTTGCTCTCCGGGCTATGGATCCAGAGTTTGTGGAGAGGTGACTGGCCATGGGGCTACACTCTTCCCACCTCCCAGGATCTGCCCCTGCCCAGGCTCCCATTGGCCCTACCGTGACACTTACCGTCTGTCCCCCACCTAGGCTCAGTGTCACACTCTTCAGGCAGGTCTCGCTGTCCGTCAGCCCACACCTGCGCAGCTCGGCCAGCACAGTGAAGGCATTGCTGTCACAGGGCTGCAGGATACAACATGGGTCCTCATGCGCTCCCTAGCCCTATGCCCACCTGATATTCTCTCTCTTGTAGCCCATGCTGCTTTCTCTTGCTGGAGACCCCCGACTTGCCACTGTCATGGACTCAGCCCATTCAATCCTATTAGGAAGATATTCTTAGGAACCTCCCCATGATGTCCCTTCAGCCACCATGGAGGAATCTCAATGCTTCTGCTAACACATTCTGAGAAGAAGGCCTTTATATGATTCCAAGTGACCTTGGGAAGAAAACCTTGCTGGGGAGGAGGTAAAAAGATCGGTGGTTTCCAAGGTGAAGAGGGTGATAGACAAAGTCTAGGATTATCATTACAGTGACACTACTGTATGACACTAGGATGGGATCTATAGGACATTCCAGCTTTTCCCAGTCCCAGAAAATACTCCCAAGGAACTGATGGGTGCCATTGAGTGATAATGACTCTGTTTTGCCTCATCCATTGCTTATTATACCACACCAGTGCAAGATGCCAGCACATGGGAAACCACAGGGATGCCTGAGCATGGCAGTTTTCTGGGCTTTCTGCTCAATTGATTTGTAAGTCTAAGACTGCTCTAAGAATATAAATCTAATTTTTAAAATATCTAATGTCAAGACTCCAGGACACTAGACAGGAACCACCCACCACTGCAGGGTCTGATCAGTGGCTGAGTGACTTCATGAAGCCCTGCACCAGGGGTGGCTGGAGTGTTTCCTGAAGTTTTTTTCCACTGAGATCCCCAAGGTCTCTCTGGGTACAGCAGTGATAGGAACCCCAGGCTAGGGGCATCTGGGGAGACTAGGTGCAGGTCCATGGTTGGGTGCATACCTGAAAATCAAAGGTCCTGGGGTAGTCCAGCCCCTACCTTAGTCAGCACATAGTTGCAGTCTCCATGAACTGTATACTGCTTCTCGTCAAATGTGGAGAAGTGGGCACCTCCCAGTACCGAGCAGGTTCCAGGGCATGGAACCTCCTGGCAGCTCCACTGGCCTCCAGAGCATGTGCTATGGACATTGAGAAGAGGGGAATCTTGTGTATTGATCCTAGGAGCCACAGGCCTCTTGTGTCCCCACCTAGACCAGGGGCTGCTGCCCATGCCACACAAGTCACAGAAGCATGGAACGTGACAAATCCTCCAGATCCCAGAGAAGTCTCCCTAGAGCAAGGAGGCCAGGACCTACCACTTGCTGCAGTCAGTGGAGTAGCTAGTACCCGGTGCATAGGATGTCCCATTGTACAAGCAAGCACACTGGGACACAGGAACACAGCCAGTCTGCTCAATGTCATCAAGCACCATCCCTGCAGAGACCAGGCCCGTGTTACAGTTGCTAGCAGGGATCCTCAGCCAGCATCAGCAACCCTGGGGACACTTCCAGCCAGGGTCAGAGGGCTCTTTCCTCAAGGCTCATCAATGACAGCATGACCACTTGGCACCCAGAGTTCAGCTGCATGCCTCAGGTGTCCTGTGCTGAGATTGGTGGCCTGGTGGAAATGGGGGGGTGGGAGTGTCATTCTTACCCTTAGGGCAGAAGCAGCCAGCCACACAGTGGTCCTCACAGAGCCTGGAGCGCTGGGGGTTGGAGCAGGTATCCACACAGGGCGAGCCGCACTCTTGGTGTTGCATGTTGAGGGGGCATGTCTGGGCTGCAGAGAGACCAGGAAGATGGCTCACATCAAGCCAGCCTCTCCTACCCTATCCCCAGGAGGCAGGATGGTGCTATGTCAGCAGGAAGGCTGGAGCTTGGGGCACTCACGACAGAGATCTGGCCCCCGCCAGTCCTGGGGCAGCCCACCAGCATGGGCACACTGTCGAGAGTACTCAGCAAGGGTGTGACAGATACAGCTAGGCTGGTCAGCACTCTGGCAGAAGCATAGGTCTCGCTGGCAGGCCTCCATGTAGCTGGTGATGTTCACCAGGGCTACACAGCCCGAGAAAAGTGGGCCACTCAGGATCTCCTCACAGATGCCCTGGGTGAGGATGAGAACCCACATTGAGTTCAAGCTCCAGCTGCCTGTGTCTCGACCAGGGTTAATAGCCCTCCTTCCAACCAGGCCCTCCTGGCCCCTCCGAAGCTTACAGAGCTGATGGAGCAGTTCTTCTGAGTTGTGGGAAGGGGGTCCTGACACTGCTCTGTGGGCCCATCCATCTTCTGCAGGTTCCCAAACTCGAGGGCTGTCAGCTTGACATCTGCAGGAAGTCCACACACCTCTGCCTATGGATCCCCAAACCCAGCCTAGTATCTTGGGATCCATGTCCCAAGGTCTCCTCATTGAGGGGCCATCCCCACCTGGCCTTCCCAGCCTCACTTCCTAAATTACTCAGAGATCTAGGAATCATGTGAGGAGCCAGAAAGGAGGATGGGGTACCTAGGATTGCAGAGCAATGGGCAGAGCCCTTAACTTGGGTCCTACAGTCTAGGCTGTGATACAACCCCCTCGCTACACAGTGAACCTGACCTTCCACTTGCCCTTGGAGTAAGGCTGACCCTATACATAGCTTGGACTGTGAAAGACCATTGAATGTTTAAGCTGATTCTGTCCCTTATGACTGGACACTTCTTATGGGTGGCTTGTGTGGGATTTTGTGAGCCCAACAAAGTGAGGGAAGGTCAGGGAATCTGACACACTTCTGATACCACTGTTTGGTGGCAAAGAAAGGTGACCTTCCCAGGGACAAGGAAGCAGGAGTGTTTCTATGTGAGGATGTGTGTCCCCTGAGCAGGGACATAGAGAATTGAAGTCCTGGCAGACAACTTGCTATCCACATGCACCTGGCATGTATGTCAGAATGTCAGGATTGTGTGTGTGCACATGCATGGTATGTCCAGCTGTGTCTGAGTCACACAAGTGTGTGAGCTGTAGTTGTGGGGGCCTGTGTGTACATATACTGCGTGTACAGCAAGTACATGCACTATACATTATGTGAGAATGTGTTTGCACGCAACATGAAGATGTCCAATGTCCACTGGGAGACTGACCCTCCTAGGGTACTGAGAGGGGCAAACAGACCCATGAAGTTTGCCTAGGGCCTTACTGTGGGAGAGGAACTCGCTGGACACAGGGCTACCGTTGAAGTCTCCGCAGAGCCCACAGGTCTTGTTGGCATATTTGGCATCCAGCTCCAGCTAGAATTGAAGGAGACATCAGAAACCCATCCTCTATGGATGTCCATAGTGAAATATTCCCAAGGAGGGGCTGGGAGCTCCCTGAGGAGGCATAGGCCATGAGACCTTCCCCGGAGGCTGCATGAAACTATGATCCCCAAGCAAAGATGAGAGGGTGTCCAGTATGCACAGGACCTCTGTCTTGGAGGTAAAGATCCTAGGGCTCTGTTGGCATCTGAACCTCTGCCTTTGCCAGATATGTGGGTGAGATCCTAGAGGGCTGGAGACATGTGCTCTGCCCACCCAGTGGCTTCATCAGAAGGTTCTGCCCACTTCACCAGGAGACTCCACATCCCTCTCTTACCAGGAGGCTGTCATCATTGTTCCACATGAAGACCAGGCCCAGCCTAGCCACCACCTTCAGGTAGCCGCTGCTGATCTCAATGAGGACCCCGGACTGGCTAAAGGGCAGCTGGACACTGTAGGAGAGAATGAAGCGAAGGTAATGAGGGGATAGGGCAAGGAGAGGAACCCCAGTCCCTGCAGCCATGTGTGTGACAGGGACACAGGACCTAGAGCAGGGTATCTTACCTGCAGCACAGGACTGGGAAGTACCTGCCTAGCTCTTCTCCTGGGAGGCCTTGCTGACAACCCCAGTCCTTCCCACATCCCTCATGCTCTGCTGTATCTCTGTCACCCACCCCTAGCAACATTGATACCCACCCAGCAATTCCATTACCCGTCGGTGCTGCCCCAGACTCACGGGTGGTTATTGACCAGGACGGCAGTCTTGGTCAGCTCAACTACCAGGCCATCCAGCTTCATGATGACCCTGCTCACAGTGGTGGCATTGGACTCCTGACCACGGCGTAGCTGGATGTTGAAGTCCTCATAGGCAGCACCACAGTGCGCAGAGAACACATAGTTGCAAAGACCAGGGAAGCGGAAGACCTCACCATCGAAGGTCTTGTAGTGGAAGTTGCCCCATGTGCTGCACACCCGTCCAGTGTGTGCCGGGTTCAGGGCTGTGGACCAAAGCAATTATAGCCTTAGGAGACACCGTTCCTATACCTGGAACCCCCACATGTCCCCTGCCTTTCCCATCAAGCATCCCTCCTCCACATGCCTAGGGTGGGCATCCCGTGTCTTGTCCTGGAACTGGCTCAAGACAGCTTTGGATCTCTTTCCAATGCTTATTCAGTGTCAGCCCAGAAGCTGGGTCCCCCTTTCCAAATAGCTCTCCAGGTCTGAGAAAATAGCCCTGCTAAACCAAGTGGCTTTCCCTCGTGGGCTTCGGGATTTGCTCACCTCGTACCACAGGGATGGTCCTCAGAGGTGGGATGATGGTCACCCCACGGAGTGGGGTACCTGAAGAGACAGAGACTTGAGCTCATGGGATGCACATGGATGAGGGACAGAGCGAGGAGAGAGCCCCCAGTCTAGGAAGGTCCCTGCTGCCATTTGTGTGACAGACATGGGGTGAGGAGGCTTAGGACCCAGGGCCTACATATGCAGGCTCCTGGCTCCCAAGCCTGGCTTGAGTGCTGCCACAGCTTGCCTACATCCCACCTTCCTCTATCCCACACTTGGCCCTGAGTGCTTGCAAAGCCCAGAACTTTCTGTTTGCAAACCGGGGCTTGCACCCTGAACCTCACAAACTCCCGAATCTAGGTCAACAGCTCAAGGCAATCACTTGGGCACTATAATCAATACGACATGGTCCCTAAGGTGTTGGGCTGGTTTGAGGAAATGTAATCGAGAGATGCTGGCTTGCCCCAAGGTTCCACAAGACCCTTTGCTTGGTGTGGCAAAACCCCCACCCCACAAGAACAAAGCTAAAAAGGTAAAAATATAACTGAAATAAAGAAGTTAAATGGGGAGAAAGGGAGACAGAAGTCAATCCACATGGCCAGAGCATGAGCTGGCACTTCAGGGACATGTCCAGTCAGCCTGTCAGCCTCTCTGCAGCTCCTGAGAGAGCCTGGGCATTGATGGCTATGATCCCTCCACAGAACTGGACCAGGACAGAGGGTGACTTCCAAAAGTATGTATGCTGGGGGCTCTCTAACCCCAAGTTCTGACTCTTCAGTGCTGGCTAGCTGTGGTGCTGTCCCAAGACAAGAGGCTCCAGGGTGACCCTAAGCCACACTGTGTGGGATCAGGAATGATCTCACAGGCATTATGAGAAGAGATGGCCAAGACTCACCATCTTGTCCTTGCTGGAGAGAGAGGTTGGAGTGGAGAGTGCGCTGCTGGGCTTGGCCTGAGGAAGAGGAGATGGATCTGAGCTGGTAGGAGGAAAGGTGCTGAAGGCAGTTCAGACCTCCAGCCTCCAGGTATGTAGGTGGAGGAAGGGCCATAAGTGCCCAGAATGTGTGGGGTGATTGGCGATGTGTGGGGTGGAGGGCTTTGTGCTGGGATAGGGGTGCCGAGGCATGCTTATCGCCTCAGGCTGATTGCTGGACCCAGATCCCCCCAAGCATTCCTTCCATGGAGCACTCAGCATGGCTGCCCCTCACCCTGACTATGCATCTCCAGTTCCCATTTGTCCAGACCTGTTTTTTTATTCACAGTGTTGGCCATGTGCCAGGTCTGTCCTCTGTGCCTGGGATATGGAAGACAGAGCCCACAGCATCTCACCCTGCACAGTGACCCACTGAGGGGATCAGACAGTAAAGGGAAGTAGCAGTTTGCTATGAGCTGCCCAGGGATCTGAGGGCCAGCTCTGGGGTCAACGTCTTGGGTAGCTGGATGGTCTTCCCTCCAAATGACAGGCCTGTAGGGAGACTGGTTTCTGGGATTCATCAAGGCTGCATCAAATGCGCAAAGTATCACCAGTCACTGGCCTAGTGCATAGAGACAGCATGGCAGCATGCACTTGACCCACCCACCCACGCATGCACAGAAGGGTTAGGGCAAAGCTGTAACTGGCTTTCACCCCAACACCAGCTTTCTGCTCCTGTCAGTGGAGTCCTCATGGCAGGCTAGATGGAGCCATATCCCCCTCATGTCCTGATATCCCTAAGGTAAGCCCATGGTTTCTGGTTAAGATCATAATAGCAGACAGACAGATCAGGGAAGATGGTTCAGTGGTTAAAGGCACTGGGTTTATTTCCCAAACTAGGTTTGTTTCTCCAGATGCACAAAGTGGTGCATGTATCTGGAGTGCATTTGCAGTGATAAGAGGCCCTGGCAATTCTCTCTCTCTCTCTCTCTCTCTCTCTCTCTCTCTCTCTCTCTCTCTCTCTCTCCTCTCTCCTCTCTCCTCTCTCCTCTCTCTCCAAATAAATAAATATTTTTTAAAAGTCATGAGCTGGAGAACTGGGCACAAATGGGGCATTTTGAGAGGCAGAAAGCCTGCCTTGGCCAGGTCTGGATAAACCCCAAGGCACAGCCTCTCGCCTCTCTACCCCAGTAGACACCAAGTCCCAGAACCTCCTACACATAACACCCTTCCTGACCCCCAAAGGAGAGACTGAGGTGATCAAATGTAGGCAGGGGCTGCACAGTTGGACCCCTCTCAGACAAGTAAACTTGCCTGGAACCTAGGAACAGGACTATGAGCTATAATGCCCACCTGCAGCCAGGGCCACTCCAAGGTTTGGGGGAGAAGCAGAGACTCTGTGCCATAGCCTGAGAAAGCTGGATAGTCTGAGGTCCTACCTGTGTGCTGGGTGCAGGCCAGGGCCAACAGCAGGGCCCAGAGTGGGGCCAGCTTCCTCCGGCCAACACTCATGCTATGGAGCATGGGGAGATGTGCCCAGTGGGCAGCCTCTGAGGAGGGACTGGAGTCAGCAGGAGGTTTTTGTAGCCCCAGAGCTGGCTCCAGCCCTGGTGGCTTCACGTGTGTGGGCGGGGCAGGCCTGTTGTTCCCCTCACCCAGGCAAACAGTGGGCACTCACTCACTCCAGGCTGGTCAACAATGGCAGCAGGCAGAGGTGGGTGTGTCTGCAGGTGGGGCCCCTTTTCCCCAGGGCTCCCCAAGGTCCGACCCATGGAGTCCTCCCCACACAGCCCCAACCCGGACTTTCCCAGGTCACCTTCTAATCCATGAGTTCCTGGTACCTCGAAGAGACACAACTTCAAGGCTGACCAAATGCTTCCCTGAGACACCTGGCCTGGTCAATCATCTTTCTCCTCTCTGAGGAGGGACTTCATGGATAGCAGCTCCCATCCAGGCAACAGAACCTCTCCACTACAGGGCATCCCCCAGGACCAGACTGCCCAAGACCCTACTGTACTGCAGGCTCCTAGGCCCAAGAGAGACAGTGGCAGCTGAGGGCTCTGCCCTCAGCTCTTCTCACTGGATGCCTCTAGCTGCTGGAAAACTGAGCTGTGTGTCCACTGAGCTGAGGAGCTGCTGAGTGGCTCTTCCCCTAAAGATCCTCAATCATTGTCCTGATGCCCAGGTGAGAAGCACCATCTTATGTGGTACTTGCCCACATGGATATGTGGCAGCTTGTCCTAGCCACTTAGCTTTCCGGCTCTACACTGCCCCTGACCATGCCATGTTTTGGTCTCAGAGTCTGGGAGAAGGAATACTTGACAACATTTCAGAATTGTGAGATGCTGGGAGAGCCATTAATGAGTGAGCATAAGAGTGAATGAATCAATGAGTAAGTAAATAAGTAAATGAGTGAGAAAGTGAATGAGGAAGTATGGGAATAAATGTGTGAATGGATGGATGAAAACTGAATGAATGGATGAATAAATGAATGATTGAGTGGATGAATGAATAAATCAATAAGTAAATGAGGAGCTGGGAAGTTGGCTCAGCAGTTAAAGGTGCTTATTTGCAAAGCCTGCCATCCAGCTTCAAGTCCAAAGCCACCCAAGTAAGAAGGATGCAAAAAGTGACACAAGCATCTGATGTTTGCAGTAGCAATATACTCTTATGTGCCCATACACACAAATAAATAGTTTAAAATTCTTTCAAAGCTAAGTAAATAAGTGAACGAAGAGATGTATGGATGAACAAGGGAACACATGAATGAATAAATGGGTAGGTGAAGGAGTGAATTAAGGGATGAGCCACATAGGAAAAGGCTCAAGTGGTGATGGAATAGATGGCTCAAGACTTCAGACATGTGACACCTCATACATACTTGGCAGAGCTGTGGGACTGGCCTTAAAACTGGATACTGAGGCTCGAGAGAGTGGGGGTGGGTCCTGGTAAGTGGTGGGTTACAGCCTCCTTGTGGTGCAAGTCAAGTGAATGGGACCCCCTGCAGCTGACTATCTGTCTTCTGTGGGGTGAACCATGGAACTGATATTGTTGAGGAGGCCATGAGATGCTGCAGGTGGTGACTGGGTCAGGGACAGGAGCAACCATGAACAAATCCTCCTCAAACCTCAGAAAGTCAAGAAGGCCCTGGTCAGCAGGGTCCTTGGCCCTGCCACAAAGACACAGACTGAGTCACACTTTGACACTTGGGCCCTGAGTCCCTAACATGATGTTGGTGAGAATCACCCTTTGTGTATCTGAGGCCAGTCTGAGCCACAGGCAGCTGACCCATCGTATCTAGAGTTTGCAATCCAGGCCACGTCCAGGCAGCAGCATGCAAGAGGCTGCTCAGGGCGGCTGCTTGGGAACAGGCCTCGTGACTCCTGGGCCTGGCCAGTAACCACCCGGTTGCTGAGCTTCCATTAGGGCCCAACTCTGTAGCTATCTAACCCATCAGAATCCTTAGTAGGCCCAGGGAACCTCCCTGGGACCTAGGAGTCTAGCACCTAGGAGTTACAGCCACCTTGGGAGGATGTTCCAGATAACTTCCTTGCCCTTCACCCCAACCCTACCCTACACACCTTGCCAGGCCCTGGCTCCTTGCTGCCTTCTTTGCTTTGGGGCAGAATTGCCTGGCATGGTACAGAGGCTTGGCCTTGAAGATCAGTGGTCTCTTCTTTGACCATACTTTCAGGAATAGTCAGCATGTGGAGGCCATGCCAGGCCAGGGGAGTATCACTTGTCCTGAAGAGCACACAGTAGGGATGTTGTTCCCAAGAAGGCAAAGGGGACACCTGGCCAGGAAAGGGCCCAAAAGCCCTCATGCCTTTCATCCCTGATGCCACTCAGCTCTGAGGCTAGGCATGGGTTGGGCCGGAGGGCCCTCCCTGCAGGTCTGATAAGTGAATGGCTCACTACAGTCCAAGAATGGGCTGAGATTGTGCCTTCAGGAGTTGCCATGGTGAAGGAAAAATGTTAGGTACCGGAACAGGGCGGAGGTCATGACCACATGGCAGAGCATCACTGTCACATTGTCGTCAGACTTCTAACCCTGCCTTTGGCCCCCAGTCTGGGACAGGAAGCCAGCATCTGATATCCCCTGGGTTCTGGCAGACTACCCTGGTGACTCAGTGATTAAGCCCAGACCTATAAGGTCCCATGGAATCATGAAATCAGATTGCCACAGAGGGGCAAGACTGCACAGTCCAGAGAATTGGGGTAATCAAAACTTAATTCCCACCTAGTGGTTCCTCATCGACAAGTCCATTGATGCCTTGGACGGTGAAGAAGATCCATGCCTGTGACCCCCAGGACCTCCGAGGATGACCCAAGTGCTCCTAGGGCAGCGTGGTTATCTACCACTTCCTTCCAACACGTCAATGAACCCAGAACCCCAGCCTTCTTATGGATTTCTTTGGCTCAAGCAAAGCCTCAGGGGCAATATCCATCCCACACTGTTAAGGTGCTGTCTGCTCCCCTTCTGCCTCCCCCAGCTCAGCCCCAGCCTGACTCAAGTCCATCCCTGTTGTCACTGGCCCAGGTGAGCCGGACAGGGCCTCTGCTTTCAGGGCAGGCATCCCCACTGCCCATTTGTTGCTTCCAGTTTTTAGTCGCAGCCCAAAAGTGACCTGTAAGGCTTACAGGTCAGTCTGGCTCTGTACCCCCAGCAGCAATGTGCATACCAGCCATCCCTCAGCCTTCACACTCCTGCCCAGGGGTGAAGAGTGATCGACTCTATCTGGGAGGCCAGGGATGGTCACCTTCCCACAGGGCTCCACTGTCCAGATGTTTTCTTCTCCAGAGCAGGAGATGACCTGCTGGCTGTGGAACCTGCTGCCACATAGCCTTAAGCGAATGCATCTTCCTCTCTGTAGGGTCTCCGTCTGTAGCATCTGCCACTCAGTGGATTGTTTCCCCCAAAAGATAAAGTGAATGTGACTCAGGACAGCATCCTCTGGGCTAGGTCTGGTCTCCTGAGGAATTTCTGTATGTCAGCCTGATCCCACCCCCTCGGGGTCCCCACTCTTCACCTCATAGAGACTCAGGGCCAGTTTAGGGGCTTGAAAAAAAGCTCCTGCTAGGAGGTCAGGGAGATGGCTCAGTGAGGAAAGTGCTTGCCCTTCAAGACTGAGGACCCAAGTCCAAGTCCCAGCACCCACCAATAACTCCTCATCTACAAATCCAGTGGTGCCTTGGAGGGTGAAATGATGGGTGGCATGCATGTAATCCCAGCACTTAAGGGGTAGAGACAAGGGTCCCTGGGGCTTACTGACTAGGTAGATGGGTAATAAAAATAATGGGGCTGAAGAAATGGCTCAGTGGGTAAGACTGCTTGCATCTGAAAGCTGGCATGGTCACATGCACCTGTGATACCTGTCCTGTTGGGAGGTGGACACAGGAATGTCTGCGGCTCACTAGTCAGCCTGTCTGACTGAAAACAGCACTTCCAGGTTCAGTGAGAGACTCCATCTCAAGGAAACACATGGATGAGTGACAGAGGGCACTAAAAGTTCTCCTCTGGCCTCCACACATGGGCTCATGGGGCACACACATCTCCACACACATGTACATACACCACACCACACATACTACACACACGTGAGCACACCCCTGACATTGACCTCTGGCCTCCACATATACATGCACCCACACATGTACTTGTACCCACACACACCCACATACATAATAAACACGCATGCACACATGTGCCGCACACATACAAAAGAAAACTATCTGCTTCCTCACCCACAAAGCAGGGTGGTGCCCCCCACCACCACCAGCAGCAGCAGCAGCCTGTCATTTCTGCCACATTTGAACAACCTTACTATGGCACATAAAGGCCAGACACATTTCCTGATGTTGGTGGCTTCTCAGCTAATTGTGCCCAAAAGTCACATGATGCATTGGGCATTCTAAGGGTCCAGGGTTAGTGTTGGACCCAACACCAAGAAGAGCTTTCAGGGGAAGACCATCTTTCCCTTTGAATGAACTGTGTGGGTTTCCCACAAAACACCAGGAGAGACTACTCCTCAGAACTGGGGGGGGGGGCAGAAATACTCCTTCCATGGAAGGAGGGGTCCTAGCATGGTTGGGCACCCAGGCCACTTTCAGGAATTACCATCACTGTTGACAGAAGGGGCAGGTCCATGAGGAACTTCCTTAATAAGGAGGAGTCTAAAATTTCTCTTGTTTTACTTGGGGGACCCAAGGGAGAGCTGTGATGAGAGAAAGCCCACAGCACGCTTGTCCCGCCCTGCCCAGAGGGAGCTGAAGCCTGGCCTGGCTAGGGACTGGCAGGGAAAGGAACAGAGTGAGTTTAATTTTGTGGTGGGGCTGCCTTGATTTGGAGGTGCTTGTTTGTTTCTCTGAGTCACCAGGCAAACAGAATTCCTCCCAAGATCTGGCTAAGCAGTCAGAGGAAGTCCTAACCCCTGAAATCTTAGTTCTGGCCAAAAGGCCAGTTCCCTGCACCCATGTGTAAAGCAAGGACGACACAGATGGCTACTGAAAGTGACTAACACTGGCTTCCCAATGGCCGGTCCTCCCCCAGCACTGACTTCCTCTTGCCTGGTCTGAAAGTAGACAGTGCTGGACCTTTTATATCCCCGAGAGCCCAGTCTCCTCCTCTGGCCCTCCCTCCTTCCCTCCTTCAGCCTCTAGCTATCTATTACTGTCTCACTTCCCAGAGTCCAGGCAGCTTCAGAGCAGCCCCTGGGTTTTCATAAACCCGGAGATAACTTTGGGGGAAGCCAAGACCCTGAGGCAGATACACAAATCTCAAATCTTCCTCTGGGGCCATTATCCATCCAACCTGTCTCCAATCCTGAGAGCCAATGGGTCTGTGACAATAATGGGACCACCATTGATACCATCCATCAAGCCCCCCTTCCACAATGCTATTCTTTCACCCTGGGCCTGGCCAAGCTGCTGGCCTTCCCTGGATCACCCCTAAGTCAGCCTCAGGGGAGATCAGAAGACACCCCTCACTGGTGCACTGTGGGAGGGCTCTGGCCAGGCCACTTGGACATCTATACTACTTCTGACCAAGCGGGGCCAGAACATCTGAAGGGTTCTTTCTGGATATTAAATTATATTTATAGGAATTAAAGTACTACCTCTGGGTGCATACTCAAAATAAATATGGAAGACAAGGTATAAGAAATTTACACATTTAGGATCACAGCAGTGCTATTCACCAGTGCCAATGTGAGCAAGCAACCTGTGGGGAGCTGCTTATTATACCTTAACTGCGTCGACGCCATTTTGAAGGTCTCCGCCATTTTCTCTACTAACCAAAGTTAAGTTTTCTATTTCTCTGCTTAAGTTCCCTTTTCCTGCCTGCTAGGCTCTTTTCTAGGAATCACGTGACCTCCCATTGCAGTCAGGTCTCTTGTCAACCCAGCTACGCAAGTTCTTAAAAGCACCCACTTGAGCTCCAATAAAACGAGACTTGATCAGACTGCTGTCTTGTCTCCATTCTTCGCGTCTCTTGTCCTTTTCATTCTTACCCCCTCCCTTAGGGTCTTCGTTGACTGACCTGCAGGCTGGGTCAGCAACCAAGTGTTCATGGGTTGAAGAATGAATGAACACACACCAGAGTGTAATGCATGCCTGTAATCTCAATACTTGGAGACTCAAGCAGGAGGAGGCCTGCTTGGGCTATATAGAAAGACCCTGTCTCAAAATAAAACAAATAGGGCTAGAGAGATGTCTCAGTGTTTAAGAGCACTTGCTTCTTAAGCACAAGAACCTCTAGAACCAGAGACCCAAGATCAGCTCCCCAGAATCCATGTATAAAGCTGGACATAGACACACAAGTCTGTAACCCTAGTCCAAGGACAGAGGGGGAGACTGGTGAATCACTAGGGCTCACTGATGAACAGCAGCTCTGGGTGGAGGGGGAGTCCCTGCTTCAAGGAAATACACTAATAAGAGAAGGACTTCTGGCAGTCTACTCTGACCTCTGCGTTCAGGAGTGTAGGGTGAGCACATCTGCAGAGACACACATGTGTATACCACACATCACACACCACACATAGCACTCTGTATTCTCTCTGATCACACACATGCAAAAAACAAACAAATGAAGGACATTCTGATGCCTTCTACCACGCGGATGGAACTTTAGTGAAATCAGCCAGACACGAAAATACAAACTCCACGGGAACCTCCTGACTCACTCACTCACAGGAGGTCTCTAGAGTCACCAGATCTAGCGGGACAGAAAGCAGGGTAGGGATCCAAGGCCTAGTCAGTGTTTAATGGGGAGTTTCACTTTGGAAAGATAGAAAGTTCTGGAGGCAGACAATGGAGATGGTTTCACAGCATTGTATATATACTTCATGCTTTAGACCTGTGCATTCAAAATGGCCAAGGCAGTAAATAATATGTGATGTATATTTTACTATAATTTAAAACTGGTGCCAGGTGTGATGGCACACACTTTTAATCCCAGCAGCTGGAAGGCCGAGGTAGGAGGATAAGTGTGAGTTTGAGGCCAGCCTGGGGCTGCAGAGAAAGTTCCAGGTCATCCTGGGCTAGAGTGAGACCCTACCTTGGGGGAAAAAAAGTCCAAATTTTAAGAAACTAAAAAGTAAACAAGTAGTGCTTCTCTGGGTTGAGGAACGTGTGCAAGCTCTCCCGCAGTCTCTTCATTCTTACCATTGGCTAGTGTTTCTACCACGAGGATTGAGCCTCCACCCCTTCTCACAGAGTGGTTGCTTCGGGCTCAATTTTCTTGGATCATGTAAAATGCAACCATTTCTCCCAAAATACATGAAACAGAGGCTGAGCTCCCTCCAGGACTCTAGGAAAGCTTCGCTTGAAGAGGAGCCCGGCCATTTGGGGGCTAGAAACTCAGAGCCGTGAGAGGGAGCGCAGTGACACCTGGCCCCAAGAATGTACAGCGCATGCTCCCAAGCCTACAGGTAAACACACCATGCTTCTGAATCACCATCCCAGACCAGGTCAAGGGTACAGCAGGCCAACCAAGCACTGTTGGCCCTTGGCTGCTGGACTCTGCCCTCCACACACCCATCCAACATGGGGCCCTGTCAGTCAGAGCTCACACAGTGCAACCCCAGCTACCTCATCTGATCAAGACTTGATGTGTCCAACATCCAACAGCAGGGGTCAATACTTGAGTTCACCCAGAAGCACCAAAGACAGGCAAGAGAAGGACCAGGCAACTGTCTGTAGCCCCGGGGGAGATGGCACTGTGCAAAAAGACAGTGCACGCACCCACACGTAGCCTCAGAGCTATGAATTTAAAAACCTAAGAAGGCAAAGTCATGAAATGACAGCAGGTCTCAAGTCCCTGGGTGGTCCTATGGTCAGACTCCTCCTCAAACAGCTCACACCAACAGAGCTGAACCACGAGGGCAAGAGCGGCCCACACACTCACACGCACAGTCCTGTGAACACACGCTCACACAAGCATTTAAACACATTCACAAAAGTGCATTTATATAAACATGTAAACACAACTCACACAACCATACAAACACACAGAAGTGCAAACACACACTCACACAACCAGACAAACACACTCACATAGACATGTAGACGCACACCACAATCATGCAAGCACACACTCACAGGCACACACTCACTCATCCAACCTCAGTCACAGACATGCAAACACATTGTCGTACAGCCACATACACATTCTTATATAATAATGCATGTTCAACACACACTCACAGACATGCAAACACATAAATGTACACACCTGCACATCACCATGCAAATATAACTTGAAAACACACACTCACAGATACACTAACTTGCAAATGTTCAAATACACATAACTGCTCAGTCACCTTCCTATAGAGTCATGTGAACAAATACAGATATGCAGGCACACACAAATGTAGACACACTAACACCTGTGTGGACACACACAAGCATAGAACACACGAACACCACACTAACACAGAGCCGTGTGTGCACATGTAAGCTTACACAGTAGGCTGCAGAAAGACCTCGGCCTATACCCTACTGGGAGAAGGAGCAGAACTGAGTGTGAATGTCCTCAATGCTTTCCACTGCCCCACCTCAGAGTCCCCACACCAGACCTCCACACCAGTGTCTCCCATACCAGTGGCCTGCATTGGGGCAGTTCTTGGAGAAACACCTGTCTCTCTCCTTGGGCCTCTGCACAGCTTCAGCCTTCATCTGGTCTGCTGGGATGAGAGGCTTTTAGCTTCAAAATGGGGTTATTCTGGGTAAATGGGGACTGTTGTATGCTTGGGCCAACAGAAGTCCTAGGAGCAAAGAAATACATCCCAGAAATCCCTATGTCTACGAAAACTGAGGCCACCGTTCATCTGAGCCCTTCCATTTGTAAGTGCTGACCCCCTCCAGAAGTCTGTGGCTCACAAGACCTGTGCCCTCAGCAGTGAGGAAGCTGAGGGACAGGAACGTCACTGTACTTCTGAGAGGTCATGTGTGTCTGTCCATTTCTGGGACATTTTTGGCTCAGACAGCTAAACTCCTAGACTCCCCACAGAGCCTCCACCTCCTGATCTTAGTGAACTGAAGGAGAGGTGAAGGTCATGGTCCTCAGAGAGGCTGCAGAAGGCTCTGGGCACTGCAGGGCTCCAGTAACTAGAAAGCTGGCTGGAGTTATACCCAGGACTGGTACCTGGTACCACCTCATTCTCCTCACATACACAGAGCAGCGCAGCTCTTTTCTGTACCAGGAAAGAATGAAGGAGGAGTGCTGACCTCTGAGGTGGGACTCTATTTACTGAAATATGTATACTGGGGCAGAGAAAAGAGGCACATTGCAGAGGATCCCACCAGTGTTTTCTGGGCTTGCAAGGAACATGCTCCATCACCTGAACTCCAAGTCCCAGCAGTAAGAAGGCCTGGAGTGTGTAGGCTGCTCTGCCTCAGGCACTTCAATGAGTCTGAATCAGTCTCCATAGCATGGTGAGAATGGGTTGGCCAGGATGTGGGGAGCTGTTATTGTGCTTTAAACTGCGTCAACATTTGTTTTGAAGGTCTCTGTTCTTCCTCCTACTATTTTTTTTTATTTTTTTTTCCATTTTTTTATTGTCCATAATGAGTTACATTGTTTAGTGGGCCAACAATGAATTGTTATCCCCAATTCCCCATTGCCCCCCTTCCCCATCCCCAATCAGCTGGATATCCTCCTCCGTGGGCCGTCTGGATCAGTCTTTGTGGTAGGGGACCATGGATAGCCCAGTCTTCAGCTGGGGAGGCTACTAAAAATAGAAGCTAAGTCCCTATTTTTTCTGCCAAATATTCTCCCACTGGTAGGTTTCCTCCTAGAGATCACATGACCCTTGCTGTGGCCAGGTTATCTAGCAACCTGGTTATGCTAATTCCTAAGTAACCGCCCATGCTTTTCCCCCTGTGAAAAAATACTTAAGTGCTGCCTGCCTTGGAAATGAATGAGTTTGATCGGAATATCGTCTTACTTCATTCCCTGGGTCTCTTGTCTCTCTCATTCTCACCCCTTCTCTAGGGCCCTCGCTGACCGACCCATGGTTGGGTTAGGACACCAGGATTCCTGAGACTGTGACTCTCAGGAAGACTGACTCCCATCTGGACCACCCTGGTAAGACAAAGGTGGAACCTCCCTGTGGGTTAGTTGGTAATTACACCCTGAGGACTCATGATATGGAAACCCTTCCGATTCACTTACAGCTCTGAAGAGTCTGGCTATAATGGACCAATTCAAGTCTTTTGCCAAGTTTTGAAAATTGGAATCTGTCTCTTTTCCAGACAGAGTGGAAAGTGTTCTTCACTTACGCTCTACACCAGTTCCTTTTGGAACTGTGCACTGCAAAGCATACTGCAAATGCTTCATTAATTATCTTTTGATGACATTCCTCATTTTGGTGGCATCTCATTTATCAATTAAAAAAAAACATTTTTGTGGGTGTGGGTGGATGCTTTGGTGTGCACCTGGAAGTCAGAGGACAACTTTGAGTGTCTGTGCGCCACCTTCTTTGAGACGGGGTCTCTTTCCCTGCAAACAAACTTTCGGACTTTAAATGCTTGTCAGACTGGTTGGCCTGTGGGCTTTGGATCCTCCTGGTTCTGCCTCCCACCTGCATAGGTACATTTGGACTCACAGATGCATGTGCTACTTTGCATGTGGGTACAGGAGAATTCAACTTGGGCCAACAGGCTTCACAAATAAGCAGCTTTAACCTCTGACCCATCTTCCCAGCCCCCCCATTTATCAACTGTTTTCTTTTATACTCAATGCTGTTTTTCAAAATCACTTTTTAATTTTATTTTGTAGATTAAATACTCAGAACTGTGGGACAAGGGGGATACATACTTCAAAGATTAATATGGCTGGTGATGTAACTCAGTGGTAGAGTACTTGCCTACCATGCATGAGGCCCTGGGTTCAACCCTCATCACCACCAAAGAAAAGAACGTCAATATATATTACCACATTACCCTTTGAAGAGTATACTATTTCACACTTCCATCAATGCCTTAAAATGTCTATTAGGGCACCATTTTGTCATATTGTTCTAATATTGGAGTTAATAATTTTTGTTTATTTAGTTTTTTTAAAAAATTCATTCGCACAGCCACAGCCATTAAATCAACACAGGATAAGCCAGTGAGACAGAAACCAATGATTTTCGACGCAAAGATCCCTAAGCTCACAGCCTTGGAACAGCCTTAATGCTCATCCACCACGACTCAGGGAACTAGGCGGAAGAGGGGGCGGAAAGATTGTGAGAGCCGTGGTGGGGGAGATTATCCAGAGGCATGGCCAGGAGAACCTGGCTGAATACTAGGCTATCCATGGTCCCCTGTCACAACGACTGATCCAGACGACCCATGGAGGAGGTTATCCAGAGGAGTGGGGAGGGGAGGGCAGCGCGGAATTGGGGATAACAACTCATTGTTTGCACACTAAATATTGTAACTTATTATGGATAATAAAAAAAACCAAAAACAAAAAAAATCATTCGCATATATTAATTATGCCTAATGATGGGTTTCATACATGTATTTAATGTGTTTTGATCATACTCACCCCCATTACCCTCTCTTCACCTCCCCTCCAGTGTTTTTGTGCTCTCTTTAGTTAAGTATAACCTTTCTCTGTGACTCTGTCCACCTTGGCCATGCAGACACACCCCACGTTTTCTTCCAGGATATTTATTGCTAAATGGTTTCACCTTTAGGACAATAAACTACTTTAGGTTTTGCTTGTGATACAAAGTGGGATCAAGGTTCTTTGGGGGGCTGCGTAATGTGTATGGGGGGGCTTTCTGGTGCCAGTCCTCACCTTCCATCCGGTTTGAAGCACAGTCTCTCACTGTTCGCTCCATCCACCAGGCTAACAGGCTTGCAACCTTCCAACAGATTCTCCTGTCTCTGCCTCCCTTCTCACTGCCATAACAGTGCAGAGATGATGAGGGCTAGTATCACAGCATCTAACTGGATGTGGGTGTAGGGATCTAAACTCAGGTACTCACTCACACTTGCTCAGCAAGCACTTTACCACTGAGACATCTCCCCAGCCCTAAGATTCATTTAGGTTCATTTATATCTAGTCCAATTTCCAGTTTTCACTGATGGATTAATGGTGAATCAAATGGCTATGTGTATAACAGTTTATTTCTTGTCTCCCTACTTACGCAATTGTGTCTATGCCAAGGATACTCTACCTTTACCTCCAAACGTTTATCCTAAGTCCTGAAAAATGGTATCTTCTAACTTAGCTCCTCAACACTGCTCTAGCAGTCCTAGGAGCTCCAAGACCACACAGACTTTAGGATGAGTGTGTCAATCATCTACAGAAAGAAATCTACATATCAGTCACTGGTGAAATGAGATCTGGACACAATGAGTCTTCTATCAAAATGATCAACCTCTCCCCACTTACTTTGGTCTGTTTCTTCAATTCTTCGCAGTTTCAGAGTAGAAGTCTTATGTATATTTTGTTAAATTTATTCCTAGTTAGGAACAGAGCAAGGAAGACCAGGTAACTTGGTACTGGTCCCAGGTAAATGCATGATAGGCTCCCAGCTGGTCTTCCTGCAATCACTTTCCCCAGTGGATAGTGCCCATTCATAGGACACAGGGTAACAGGCGACATCAGAAAACAGGATTTATCCATCTTCTATCTTCAAGAAACCCATCTTTTTGAAACGGCAACAAATAAATTTACCATATGATTCACCTATACCACTCCTTGGCATATACCTTAAGGACTCTACTCATGACTATAGAGATACTTGTTCATCTGTGTTTACTGCTTCTCTGTTCACAATAGCTAGGAAATGGAACCAACCTAGATGTTCTTCAACTGATGAATGGCTAATGAAGATGTGGGACATTTGCGTAATGGAGTTTTATCCAGCTATAAATAAAAATGAATTTATGGGCCGGGCGTGGTGGCGCATGCCTTTAATCCCAGCACTCGGGAGGTAGAGGTAGGAGGATTGCCATGAGTTCAAGGCCACCCTGAGACTACAGAGTGAATTCCAGGTCAGCCTGGGCTAGAGTAAGACCCTACCTCGAAAAACAAAACAAAAAAAATGAAGTTATGAGATTTGCAGGGAGATGGATGGATATGGGAAAGTTTATACTCGATGAAGTAATCCAGACCCAGAAAGTCACACACGGAATGTTCTCTCATATGTGAGTCCTAGTTTCAAATGTTTAGATTTGCATGGAAGTTGGAATAAACATTGGTACTACAGGCCAGGAAGCTTTTAGAAAGAGGCTATGAGGGAGGGAAGAGGTGGAGGGCTTAAGGGGAAGGCATAGTAGCTATTTAAGTAGAAGGGCAGAACACTGGTGAGGGATGGTCTAAGGGGAGAGGATGGAGACGAAGAGGAGGTGGGAGGAGGGTTAATCAAAATTTAAGATTTATGAATAAGCCATATGGAAACCTACTTCTTTGCTAGCTAATAATGTAGATGTTTTAAAAAGATAGAGAGTTTGGGCAGAAGTATCTTGTGGAGGTGAATAATGTACCCAAAATCCATAGATTGTTATTAGAAAAATTATAGTGCCAGAGTGGATTACTTTCCCATGAATTATTGGCCAGATACCTCTCTCTCTCTGATGCCCACCAAATATTACAAGTAATGCCAAGGCTTTTGGTTGGTCTAGATGGAACTAGATAGTAAGACCCTATTGCTGAAGACTCCACATGCTTGGGCTGCAGGTCACTGAGCAATCAAGCTGGAGCTGAGCTGAAAGCCTCCTCCCTGTTGACCAGCTGTCAGGATGCTCAAAAGAGCTTTGCAGCCTGTTGGGGGAGAAAAGACATCAGCAATCTTAATCAGCAGTGGACCCTGAAAGCTCTGCAACTGGCCACCCAGGCCAAATGTACCAACTGGTGCAATAGTGGCATGACTGTTATGGGGGAAACCAATGGCTGTCTGATTGGACTTGAAGCCTGCTCCATAAGAGGAAATTCCTGTCTCCTACTGAAAACCTAATCAAATGCCTATGGCTGGGGAGAACATAAGCCCTAGGTGGGAAACTACTACTGTTGTCTGGGTAAGTAGGTATATTATGCCCACCAAACTGCCCTATAAATATTTATGTTTATGCCCATATATTTATGCTACTCTCAATTTTGGTTAGAAAAGCTTCTCTTTACTTTCTTTTTGGTGACCACTGGGGAAACTCAAAACTCACCAAAGTTCTGAGAAAAAAATGACAGTGGTGTGTGTTCAGTACTACATGAGACATCTCTATCACACCCTCCAAGGCTCAGGATCATTGTAGAAGAGGTGATGGGAAGATTGTAAGAGCCAAAGAAAGGGGAGGAATACTTACAATACTGTCCTCCAGACACAAAGACATTCATGACCTCACAGTAGCTGATGCTGACTACACAAGAAATGCATAATGAGGGGGAAATGATGACATCAAAATAGGTAAGAAACTGTTTGGAAAGAAAAGGGGATTCAGTGGTGATGGGATTTGGGAGGGGGAAAGGAGAGTGGTAGAAGGGAATTATGATCGTGGTTTATTGCTTTTATTTATAGAAGTTGATAATAAGAGAGTTTGAAAATAAAAAGAAAAATGAGAACCACAGTAACAAGCAGATGTGGCTATAATAATATCTGAAAAAATGGACTTCAAGCCAAAAATAATCAAAAGAAATAAAAATGGATACTTTATACTCATCAAGGGACCAATTCAATAAGCTCTTACAATCCCAAACATGTTTGCACCAAACACAGATGTATTGAATTGCATAAAGCAAAACTCACTAGACATAAAGTCAGACATAAATCCAAACACAACAATAGTGGGTTTCTTTAATGCCCACTAACATCAGATCATCTAAACAAAATAAACAATGAAGCTAAATGACATCATAGGTCAAATGAACTGAACAGATGTCCACAGAGCATTCCACCCAAACACTGCAATATATACATTCTTTTCAGCATCTCCCAGAGCCTTCTCTAAAGCAGAACTCATAACACACCACAAATCAACTCTCCACAAACTTACAAAAATTTAAATAACTCCTTATATTGTATCTGACTACAGTGCAACAAAGCTAGAAATTAACACGTGAAACAACAGAAAAATACACAAAATCTCAGAGACTGAACAACATGCTATTGTAGAATGAATGGGTTATTGAAGAAATAAAAGAGGAAGTAAAAATTTCCTAGAAATGAGTGATAATAGAATGAAAGCACAACATTTCAAAACCAATGGAACGCAATGAAGGCAGTCCTAAGAGGGAAGTTTATAGTTCTAAATACCTATGTCATAAAAATATATATATCGGGCTGAAGAGATGGCTCAGCAGTTAAGGCACTTGCCTCCAGTGCCTAAGGCCCCGGGTTCAATTCCCCAGTACCCACATAAGCAAGACTCACTCTATCTCTCTCTCTGTTTGAAAATGAATAAAATATTTTTTAAAAAACTTTCAAATATATATACATATATATATATCAAATAAATAACTATCCATCTTAAGGCTTTGGAAAAACAAGAACAATCCAAACCCAAAAGTACCAAATAGAAAGAATTAATCAAGATCATGACAGAAATCAATGAGTTAGAAATGAAAAAACAACTTTTAAAAACAATGAAACAAAGAGCTGGTTCATTGAAAGATAGGCAAGATTGGTAAACCCCTAGCAAAATTAACCAAAAGAAAGAGAGAAAAGACCCTAATCAATATAATTAGAGAATTAAAAGGAGATATTACAACACCAAAGAAACTGAAAGAATCATGAGGGCATATCTCAAAAACCAATATTCCACCAAACTGGAAAATCTGGAAGAAATAGATGAATTTCTTGACATATATGATCTACCAAAGTTATATATCATAATCTAAATATAACTATAACAAGCAACAAGATTGAGCCAGTAATTAAAAACATACAAAACAAAAAATATCCAGGCCCAGACAATTCACTGCTGAAGTCTATTGGACCTTTACAAGAGAACTGAAACCATGGCTTCTCAAGTTATTTCATAAAATCAAAAAGGAGGGAGTTGCTCCCTAACTCCTTCTAAGAAACCAGGATTATACTTATACAAAACTAAAGATACAACAATAAAAAATTATAGACCAATATTCCCAATGAACTTAGATGTAAAAATTTTCAATGCGATTCTTACAAATAAAATTCAAGGATACATCTGAAATATTATCCACCTAAATCAAGTAGGTTTCATTCCAGGAATGCAGAGGTGGTTCAACATATGAAAATCAACAAATGCAATACATCATAGAAATAGACTTAAGTACAGAAATCACATGCTCATCTAAGTAGATGCAAAAAAGTCTTTGAAAAAATATAACATCCTTTGTGATAAAAATATTGGAGAGACTAGGGATGAAGGGATCAGATCTCAACATAATAAAGGCCATATACAATAAACTGAAAGCTATGGTCATACAAAATGGGGAAAATCTTTAAGCATTCACACTAAGTTCTGGAACAAGACAAGAGTGCCCAGTCTCCCCACTGCTATTTAATATAGTACTTGAAATCTTAGCTAGCATGATATGACAAGAGAAATAAATAAAACGGATTCAAATTGGAAAGGAAGAAGTCAAACTAGTCTTATTTGTAGATGACATGATTCTGTATTTAAGAGACCCTAAAGCCTCTACCAAAAAAATTGCTAGAGCTGATAATTGCAGAATAAAAAAATTAACACACAAAAATCAGTTGCCTCATTATATACTTATATATAAGCATGTATATGACATATATTATATATACTTATTTATTTTATATATTATATATGCTATATATACTTATATATGCTTATCATTGGTATCAAACATATGAAGAAAGAAATCAGAGAAGCAATCCCATTTACAATAGCCACAAAAAGATCTTGGAATGCCTTTAAATGAAGAAGTGAAAGACCTCATCACCGAAGAAAGGAATTGAACAAGACACAAGAAGATAAAAAGATCTCCACCATTCATCACTGAATTTTTTAAAAAATTAATTCAAATAGAAGCACAAAAGACCTCAGAGAGCCAAAATCATCTTCCACAAAAATGAACAGTGCTGGTGGCATCACTCTACTTTAATGTCAAGATACACCACAGTATCACAGTGGTAAAAACATCATGGTGCTGGCACAAAAACAGACTCATAGATCAATGGAATAGAATAAAAGATCCAGGTATAAGTTCTAATAACTACAGCCACCTGATTTTTGACAAAGAAGCTAAAACCACACTGGAGAAAAGCCAGCATTTTCAACTACATGTAGAAGAATTAATGAAAGCCCCGAAATAAAATCAACACCAAATGGATCGAGGACCTCAATATAAGACCTGAAACTGTAAAATTACTAGAGGAAAAAGTAAGGAGAAAACTCCAAGATATAAGCACAGGGAAAGACTTTCTGAATAAGACCTCAGGAAACAAGACACTCAACCACTGGGATCTCATAAAACTAAAACACCATTGTACAGATACGCAAACAAATCAGTAAACAATTTGTGAAATGGGAGGAAATCTTCACCAGCTCTACATCTGACCAAGGATTCATAGCTAAAATAAATATATAAAGAACTCAAAAACATAAGCAATAAAAAATTCAATCATCTCAGTCAAAAAAATGAAGCAAAGAACAGAAGAGAGAGATCTCAAAGGAAAAATCACAACTGGCCAATAAACATCTAAATAAAAAGTTCAACATCCTCAGCCATCAGAGAAATGCAGATTAAGACCACTTTGAGATTCCGTCTCCTCACTCTGGTCAGAATGGCTTTCACCAAAATATGACAACATACGCCGACCAGGGTGTAGGGAAAGAGAAACCTCTATTCACTGTTGCTGGGAGTGCAAACTTGTACAGTCATTATGGATATCCGTATTCAGGTTTCTCAAAAAGCATGACCCAGCTGTGCCACAGCTGGGCACACACCCTAAAGACTACACTTCACTACAGAGATACCTGCTCAGCCATATTTATTATCACCCTCCACATTTACCACCCAATCAGATTTCCCCTTACATACCTGAAACTGACACTATAAAGGTGGTGGCCGCCCCCTCTCTTCCCTTCTGGGGACCCTCGTGTCATCAGCTCCTGTCCTGTGTGGCCTGGACCCCACGTGAGTTCTGATTCCTATCCCCATCCAGAAGCCTGACTGTGTGGTGATGGGAGAACATGTCTCTTCGTCCTAGCCTCTTCACTTGTCTTTGGTGTATACTTTTTCACTTAGTTACATTTACAACTTCCTAAGGTATCAGAATTCATCATGTGTGTATTTACACTCTGGGTCTACCCGATCAATGGATGCTCTCACTAACTCTTCCCCAACTGCCCTCCATGGCCATGCATATTCCTCCTAAGTAAGGTCTCCCGGCGTGCTCTCTCAACTTCCCTCCATGGGAAAGCACACGGCGAATAGCATGTGTTTCTCATCTAAGCTCCCTCAGTTTGCTCTCTCTAACTTCCCTCCATGGGAAAACGCCCAACAAACACCAATGTGCATTTCTCCTAGATGCATTCCAGTCTCCATGCGCTGGTGGTTCTTCCCTGGGAAGCTTGCTTCTCTCATGAATGCCACATGCTTGCAGCTTCTCTCTAACCTTGCTTTAAAGCCTCGGTTTCTCTTAGCTTTCCACGGATGCCACATGCCAATGGCTCCTACTTTCTCTTTAAATGCATTCTAACGTCTCTTCAAACAAACTTTTCCATGTGTTTGCAGTTTACTCCAGCGTTTCCCTAAACCTCAATCTTTCTTAAATATGTTTTCCTCATGGAACATGATCTGGCCTTTCTTCCCAGATCCCAATTCCCCTTAAATGTACTCCACAACTTGTGAGTTCTCCCCAAATAAATTCAATAATTCATAATGTGTACTTCTTGAGTCGATCTTTATTATTCTTCATTAAACATTAGGACAGAACCCAAACTTGGGGTTCATAAATCTGGGGAATCCCCTGGACCCTAAAAATCCTGCATCAATAACACCCACTGAGGGTTTTTTAAAAATATTTTATTTAGTTATTTGCAAGTAGAGACAAAGAGAAGAGAGAGAGAGAGAGAGAGAGAGAGAAATTGCTACACCAGGGCCTCCAGCCACTCTGCAAATGAACTCCAGATGCTTGAGCCACTTTTGAGAACCTGGCTTTATGTGGGTACCAGGGAATCGAACCAGGATTGTTAGGCTTTGCAGGCAGTGACTTAACCACTTAGACATCTCTCCAGACCCACCACTGAGGTTTTTTCTTTGCCTTTTTATCATTTCCATAATTATAATTTTCAGCCCTAACATTTCCATTTGCTTGTTTTTTGCACTTTTTACATATTCACTGGGATTTTCTATTTCTCTGTTGAGATTTTATTTTGTAAATTTGCTTCAGTGTTGCCCAACTTTTCACAGTGGCAGCTTCGTGATCTTTGCTGGAGAACTCAGTATCTTTTGCATTCAACTTGAGATCTTCCTGACTCTTGCAGTTGTGAGAGTTTTGATTAAAACTTGTTATATTACAGGTATTGTGCGATGCTGTGTCTTATTCAAATCTTGTGTGTGTGTGTGTGTGTGTGTGTGTGTGTTCATGTGCATGGGTGTTCCATGTGTGTTCAGGTGGACATGCACGTGTATGTGCTTACATGTGGATCCAGAGGTTGACATTGGGTGTCTTCCTTGATGACTCCCCATCTTATTTACGGAGGCAGGGTCCCTCATTTAAACCCAGAGTTCACTGATTCAGCTAATCTAGCTTGCCAGCTTGCCTTTGGCATCCCCCGCCTCTGCCTCCCAAGTGTTGGGGTTACAGATGAACTACCACACCCACAAACTCCAGTCCACATGCTTGCTCAGCAAGTGTTTCGTCCACTGACCCATCTGCCCAGCCCCCTTATTTGAAACTTTTTCATTAGTTTCCACTAATACCAATTCACCGCAGGAAGGCGCCCAGGAAGACACCAGTCTTTACGAATAAGCTCTGAACACTCGAGGGGCCTCTGCTCATTGCTCCCAGTGGGTCTGATCCTTGCTAACTAGGGTGGGTCAGAGGGCTTCATTACTGCTCCCCTCACGCCCTTCACTGACACTGTGGAGTCTTTGCCACCACTGAGGGGTGTCAAATCGCTAACCAGCCTTCTGACACCCCAGGAAGGGGGTCACATTGTACCCAGTCAGGAAGGAGAGTGATGAATGCTGGTCTCAGCTAGCTCTCTCCTCTCCATTCAGTCCAGGACTCCAGTGCATGGAATATGTTGCTGCCCACAGTTAGGGTGGGTCTTCCCACCTTACCCTAATCTAGAAACTTCCTCACAGACATGCCCAGAGGTTTGTTTCCATGGAGTTTCTAAATCCCATCAAGTTGACAACCAAGACTTACCATCAGGGAGAGATCCCTTAATAGCCAGGCAAGTGCATGGACCAGACTGAAGGCGTCATGCCTACGCTGTCTCTCTGGCTTTGCCCAGGCTGTCTCTCTGGTTCATGTTGATCAGTCTGTCCTTTCGCCCCTCCTTTTCCTGCTTTCATTTCAGTGAACCAATATTTGGGGGATTATTTTTCCTTTTGAAATAAACTTTGTTGAGACAGAATGTACATATAACAAAATTAATTCATTTAAAGTTAACACCCAAGGATCTTTGGCAAATGAATGCACACCATATGGTGGAATCTCCCTTTTTTGATCCATTTACATTTTATACAACCTTTTATGTTATTTGATTTATAGCAATAACTTCATAAATTGTTTCCTGGTATATTGTGAGCTTTTTTCTGGGCTGTTTTAAAGATTATTTTTTACCTTTTGTTTTCAGCAGTTTGACTCTCCTGACTACAGGCATGGTTTTCTTTATTCGGATGCTCTGTGGGTCTCTTGTTTAGAATTTAGGGCCAATGGTTTTAGTTGAATTTGGAGATTTATATTTACTTTTATTTCTATCTTTTTCTCTTTCTTCTCCCTCTCAAACAACTTAATCTCTGACACTAAGGCCTTCCCTTTTTATTTTTCACTTTTAAAACTTTTTAAATGGCTAGGTGTGATGGCTCATGCCTTCAATCCCAGGACTTGGAAGGCAGAGGTAGGAGGATCACAGTGAGCTCAATGTCAGCCTGAGGTAGAATGAAACCCTAGCTTAAAAAAAAAACCTTGAAAAATTTTTCTTTCTATTTTATATTCTCTGAAAAGTGGAAGATTCCCCTGGTTCACCAATTAATTACAGTATCCAAAGTCTGGCTAAAAAAGCAAAAGTTGCTCAGGCTGTCAGGATACTGCTTGCTGGGATTCTCTCTGGCCAGTGAAGCAGAACCATTGGGTATATTTCCAGGCATCATGGCAAACACTCAGAGCTTAATCCAAGGGTACTGTTAAAGAAGTCAATTTTCCATTACTTTATTCTCCAACAGAAGCCTGGATACAGAGAGGATTGAGTTTAGGGCTAGGGATGGCCTTCATAGGGCCACAGGCTGAGGGACAGGGAAACCAAACTGGGTCTGGGCTGAGACTGTATGTGACAAGGTCAGCAGCCTGAAGTCACAGAGATTCTCTGCCAGCACTGTCAAGCTGAAGGGGAAACAGGATGATGGAAGGATGGTTGACATGTAGGGGAAGGTGGACCTGGAAGGATCTGTGTTTCCATCCAAGATGGGAAGAATGGAAAAGGAAGCGGAGACTGCCACCAACTGTCCTGTGGGCTGGGAAGACATGCTGGCTGGGAGGAAGGGAGAGAGGAAGGAAAGTAAGAGGAAGTAAGGATGGGAGGGAGGAGGCTTGTCCAGAGCATAGGTCATCCTTGATGCTAATCAGATTGTCCAGGCCCCGGTCTCCAGGCCTCAGTTCAAGAAGACAGGCAGCAAGACCGACCTGACCACAGCCCAGGATCACAGCCTTGACCCCTTGGTAGGTTCTCAGGGCTTCTAGGCTCCAGAGCAGCTCAGAACCAGCGTTACATAGAGCTGCCTTCCTGCTGACCTCTTTACCTCTTTGCCTTGGACTAAGGAGTCTGCAGTCTCAGGGATGCCTGTGCAGGAGCTTCTGTCTCCTCACCCTGCATCTAGGCGGGACTGAGGGACTGGGCTGTCTAGACTGTGGGGCTCCTCTGCCCCCAGCTTTTGTCCCCAGCATGCCTGGAGAAAAAAAAATGAACCCACACACAAAGGACTGTTTGCCTTTCCCCCAGCTCTGTGACTACAGCCTGGCTGCCAGCCAGACATGGGGCCCCAGGCCCACCAGCCAGGGGACAGCCCAGAGGAGACTGTTGCTCATCTGTCAGAGCAATCTGAGGGGGCAGGGTGGCTGTGGGAGGGCTTCATGGAGGTGACTTGGACATAGGGTTGGAGGCGGGGCATCATAGTGGATGGAGAGGCTCTCAGACACAGACTCAAAGCAGAGATATCCAGGGTGTGATGGTGTGGAACTAGACAGTACCAGGCTACCGGGATGAAGCTCAATGCAGGGGGACTCTGACATAGGCCAGATAAAGAAGTAAGGTGTACCCACCTGCCCCCAGCCTCTCTGCCCAGCTCCCCCCACGTTCTCCACCCAGAACCCTGTACCGCCCCCTCAAGCATCCTTGAACCCTTCTTCTGGTCTGTCCAGACTCCCTCCCCCTCCAGACAGATCTTTATGGAGCCTTTCCCTCACACTCTTATCCCCGTTGCCTATGAGCTAGGCACCTGCCCCTGGCCACTCACCTAGGGCTACCTGGTTTCCCTGTCTAGTTCTCTCATATAATTCCATGCTTGTTTCATCTTAGTTTTTGGTCATGTACGTCTGTAAGATGCTCAAAGCCATCTTGGGATGAGGCCCAGTTTTCTCATTTAGGGGTTTCCAGACACAGGAGTTTGACAGATGAAATGCAGGGATACTCTCAGTTCTTAGGGGCCCTGGTCCAACTGTGGGGTCCATCCTCATCACCTAACCACATTGGCTCTCACAGTCCACACACAAGGCAGGTACATCTAGATAAGCCTATGGACAGGAAGTGGCAATGAGGACAGGTTCCCTCTGAGGGCCAGGCAGGGCCAGAAAGTATCAACCTTAGCTCCCCTCCATCTCCCCTTCGTGCCCTTGATGGGTGGCTAAACAATGGGCTCCTGGCTTGGCCTCCCTGGCCCTGTCAGCCTTGATGGCACCTGGATACTGGTGCTTTTCGGTGGCCTGGGAACACCCCTCCCCTAGGCCTGCCAAGCTCCACCTGAGACAACATCCTGACTTCGATAATGCCAATTCCGTGCCCTTGAGAGCACATGCCAGGCTAAGCAGCTTATCTGCTGCTATTGTGGCCGCACCCAAAAGGAGCCACACTGGGCATAGATAAGGGGACAGGTGGGAGGAGAGGTGCCCCCAGATTTCCATCTATGCCAAGTGCCCAGAGCCTGGCAAGCCCTTCTCCCTACCTTAGGGAACAACCCCACACCTACTGGGGTCATTTTGGAGCTATGTCCAGAAGCAGGACAGCTGCTCTGGGGAGTGGCTAAGTCTAGGTTGGGGGTTCCCATGTGCTGGAGGGAACCCCAGGTTGTCCTAACACCCTCCTGAGCTTTTGCCTTTCTCCCAGACTTTCAATTATATCTAAGCTCTACCAGGCCATACCAGGTGGATAGTTCAGAACAGGGTAGCAGGCTGTCAGGACTTGATAGGTAATGCCAGGCCTCAGTTTCCCCAGCAACACTGAAAGTGTTGGAGCAGGTATAATCAAGACCAGATCCTAGCTGGTATGAGCACTGGGCACCTACAGTAGAAGAGGTGGAGAGAGATGGAGAAGGTGGACGTCTGTAGATACCAATGGGCCTCCACAGTGGGCACCAAGACCACCAGAATATTATTGCCAATAGCTAGGCTCTCTATCCCTCCCTGAGAACTGCCTTGTCCAAGGTCGTTTTCCACCTCAAGCAACCTGCTCCGGAAAAGGAACAAGGCCTAAGGCTGGACTTCCTTGAAGTCCACAGCTTAGCCTGTCCCTCTGCCACACAGGTGACATTTTGACAGAGTCCCACCAACCCATACATGCAAGGTTCCAGGTCCCAGACACCACAAAGCCCTGGACAGTGGGATGTCGTATTGGGAAGTGGGGAGGTAATATACATGGTACATGGGATTCCCCCACCCAGGCCTGAATTCCACCTTGAAGCCCTAAGGACCTGGATAGGTACAAGCAGGTAAGAGGACACCTATGCTGGAAGGTTCCTTGGATGTTGGGCCCTGACTGCAGAGGTGAGACACAGGACAGAACATGTGTGCTCACTCTCCTAGGGCCTGGAGAGAGGGACTGAGCAGCGGAATCTCTCTGCACTTGGGAACAATCCTGGCTTGTCACCAGCCTTGCCCATGCCCTGCCCATCCCCAGCTCTCCCCTCCCCTCCCTCCTGGCCTCCCATATGCACTTGGATAATAAAAATTTCATTAACTGTATTTGGGCCTCACTTGGCCACTGCCTGGTCATGCTGCCCTAGCCCCTACCCTGAGTTCCCCCTGCTACCTCTCTATCAAGGGCTAGGTGTCCCTGGGCCCAGAGTTCATACAACCCTGGTCTCTATTCTGCCAGCCTTCCAGCTGGCCAGACAAGGGGCTGTAAGACATGTCCAAGCAGTGAGGAGGAGGCTCTGTGTGGGCAGGAACGGTACAACAAGGTCTGAAGGGCTGGGACACCAGGCTGATGGCAGCTGGGTGGCTCTCTGTCACAAATGAAGTCCCACAAGCTGCTCATCTGTGTAGGGCCTGGGAACCCCCAACTAGACAAGGGCCCCAGAGCCAGACCAAACCTGTAAAGAGAAGGAAAAAATGGGACACCCATCAACACATCAGGCCTCATGTGAACATCTGGATAGAGATCCCTGTTGATGTGTTGTGCCAAGCTTAGGCAAATGCTACAATGCAGATGGTCTCATCAGCCTGGTCTCAGGGCTCTGGGCTTCAATTATGCCCCTACTTACTTTGGCATGCTTCCTCACAGCTGCATCTGCTCTGGGAATCTGAAGGGAACTGAGCACTCGGGGCACTGGATGCTTTCACTGGTATGTAACATACCACCCTGGCGGAAGGAAGGAATTACTCCATTGCACCTGTGAGACAGGGCAATGGCTGCCTGAGCCTGAACAGTTTGAATCTTCCACACAGGGCCTCAGTTGGCTCCAGTTTCAGTGGACACGGTCATCCAGAAAAGTACTCTCCTGTGGGGCAGCCTGGGTGGACCCCACACATGTGTGCTCAGTCCTTACCGAAAGCCAGCTCTTTCCATAGGTGACTTTACTCCAAAGAGCTAAGAGGGAGAGCAACTGAGTGGCCAACAGATAATGGACAAGCGAAGCATGGCCATCCGTACAGAGGGACGCTGCTCAGTCTTTAGAAGGACATTCAATGTCGAGTAAAGCAAGCCAGACACAAAAGAGCAAATCCCACAAGATTCCACTTGTAGTAAGTCCCTGGAGTCTTCAAATTCATAGAGACAATACATAGGATGGGTTTGGAGGCACTGGGGAGTCCATGTTTAACAGGGACAGGGTTTCAATTTGGGAAGATGGAAAGTTCTGGAAGTGGGTAGTGGCACACATAACACTGAGACTATACTTCATGCCACTGAGCTGTGCACTTGGACATGGGTAAGATGGAAAAATATTCCCCAGCTCCATTTTTGCTTATTTTTTGTCATAATGTGGTAAAATACATGTACTGAAATTTTCCATCTCTACCATGTTAAGTGCACGGTTCTGTGACTGTCGCACACTCCTCTACCGAGCTTTGAGCTTTGAGCTCGGTCCAAAGTGGAGACTGAGGCTGGATTTGAGCTGTAGCAACACTGTCCATTCATGGTAAATGTATGGAGGGGACAGGCTGAAGTATCATACCACCTGCTGTCTACCATGTATGTTACATGTGATATAGAAATAAGAGACAAGTACATGGGTTGTAGAAGGGATGGAGGAAGGAGAGAGGGAAAAGATAAGGAAGGGCAGAGTGTGGGAGACAGGCTTGCCAAGATCTGCCACCGTATACTAGAGAAGAAGTCAACCTGAGGCCACCAGAACAAGGGTGAACACACATCCAGTCAACTGTGGGTTGGGCCATTCATTCTTCCTCGTATTCAGTAAATGCTAACCAAGGCCTGACTATGGGCCATAGGCCACTGTGTGCCTGGAAACTTGCTCGGTAGTGTGGGCCGAGCCTGCTAGGCATCTGGTCACTGTCTCACACAAGCCACTATTAGCAAGTTGTTAGTAGGTCATCAGTCATTTGGTGGACACCCTGTGTATGACAAAGTGTATAGGGCTGCCCTCGGGCCTAGCCTGAGATCCCTTCCTGCTGAGCTGGATGGTTCCAGGTTCCCTGGGAAGCCTGAGTCACAGGCAATAGACCAGCCAGGTTTAAGGGCCTTGGCATGCATGCCAGCAAAAGACACATTTATTCACAGAAAAGGGAAATATCTTCTTCTACCACCCTCCTCCCTGAGAAAATAAATGCCCGGTTTATCTCTCCTTGGGGCTTGGGAACCAGCACTGGGTGGGGAGGTTAGGACCTCGGGCATAAGATAGAGCGGCTCAGAACATGGACGGCTCTGATACCAAGGTTGAGCAGATATCTCTGCAGCTATGCTAACTCATCCCGTGGACCAAGAGAAAGGTCAGGAGAGGCCAGAGGGTATCAGAGCACCCTGATGGACACTCTCAGATACCAGGAGCACTCTGAGGCCTCCACTGACCACTGGTGTAGCCTCCAGCAAAGGTGACTAGGATTAGAGCTCCTGACTTGCCATCTTGGGAAGTCTTGAGCCTCTTCTGAGTCTATCCATGAGATAAAGGGGCTGAAGTCACTTAGTGATGCAAGCCAAGGCCCAGGGAAATGGTGAGCACTACCTGGAAGCCAGAAACCATAGACCAGAGATAGCGCTGTCCTTGGCTATCTTCTCCTGGCCAGGGTATCTAGAGTCTCTGCCTGGCTACTCAGAGACATCCTGGTGTCATCACTGTGTCACTGGTCCTAAAGGCATGGTACAGTGCCAGGACCCTGCCTGGGAAGAGGGATGCAGGCATGAGTTGCAGCTCATGAGGGGATGCTAGCAGGCTTAATGACCACAAAGGGAGAGGAGTATGTGAGTGAGGAGAAGGGCTGGAGACTCTGCTTGCCTCTGGCAAAGGTGGGGGGCGCGAATTGGCCCTCCAGCAGATGAGTATGGAAGGCCATCTGGGCAGCAGGAAGTATGGGAAGATGGAAAGTTCTGGAAGTGGGTAGTGGCACACATAACACTGAGACTATACTTCATGCCACTGAGCTGTGCACTTGGACATGGGTAAGATGGAACACTATTCCCCAGCTCCTTTTTTTGCTTGTTTTATGTCATAATGTGGTAAAATACATGTACTGAAATTTTCCATCTTGATCATGTTAAGTGCACGGTTCTGTGACTATCACACACTCCTCTATGGAGCTTTATCCTGTGTGCCCAAAGTGGAGACCGAGGCTGGATTTGAGCTGTAGCAACACTGTCCATTCATGGTATAGGAGGGGGACAGGCTCCATCATAACGCTGTGAACACTGGGGGCAGAGTCCCAAGCAGTCCAGGAAGGGAGTGTGGTAGTTTGAATAATGTCCCCCAAAAGAATTAAGGATTTATTAAAATTATTAATTGTCTCCAGGCTTCTGGCTAGAGGAAGTACCACTTTGGCCTAGCCTCCTGGGGACTGACCCTTTCTAATTTGGATGTAAAATACTAAGGATAGATATGCAAAAGAAGAGCCGGAACCCTGACCTGGAGTTCTGCATTTTGT
>PVHP010010992.1:0-46212 GCA_004024765.1 Zapus hudsonius
ACATGGGAAAGTAAAAAATATGACAACATAACTGATTGTCATGGTCTCTCTGTTACTCCAATTCTGTAAGCCTTTTAATATGCACAATGAAGTTGTTAGATTATATAACACCTATGTTCTTAAAAAGTTAATATTTTGAACATTAATGTTTTACGTCATTATATTGTCATACCACAATATTTGAGGTATTTTGTCTTACACCCTTAGAAAGTAGATGCCACGGGCATTTATTTTATGTTTTTTATTTGCTAGTTAATGTGTTAAGCAGTATTACTAACATTTTCTACTAAACACTCATACCAACCTAGTGAGGTAGATAATATCTGTATCTAACAGCTGCAAGAAGAAGCTTAGGGCCGCACACTCAGGAGATGGCGCACAGCAGGTTTGTCTCTGCAAAGCCATTGCTCTGAAATACTGTCCTCTGAATCTAAGTGAAGTAGCTCCAGACTTCTTTTCAGTTAAAAAATTCACCATTAGAGTAAAACTTCTACTTATTTATTTATTCATTTTTTTGGAACACACAGTTTATTTCTGTAAAGGCTTATCTGAGCAAAAGATCATTAAATGGTGAGTTAGTAAGAGGAGGCTTTGAGGAAATTCTTTTAATAAAATAATTGAACCTACTTCCTTGAAGAGAAGTGGTCTCCTAAGACCATGATACTTGTGGCTGTACTCCATGGTATTTAGACCTTAAGGGTCTCTAATGAAATTGAACTCTAAGAGAAGGCTTACCAACAAGGACTTATTTATTTAATGCTTATTGGGCTCTTGCTCTGAGTCAGACACTGTCTTACAGCAATAACTGATTCAGCTTTAGGCATAACTCTGAAGACTGGATAGTTTTGTAAGAACTGGGAACAGGATACTAATTCAGGTGGAGGTGTGACGAGAAGGTGGCTTTAAGGAGCAGCATGTCAGCCACCATAGATAATGAAAGATTTTATACCAGGAGTAAGAGATTCAAGCCAAACATATACTTCCCAAGCTACAGAGAGTTTGAGCAATATGTACAAGAAGATGAATGTACAAATCACTCACAATGCTATTTCTAAATTTGATTCAAAGCAAAGAAAATCAAGGATGATTAGCACAATCAAGCCTCAATTCCCTAGTGCTTTTTTTTCAAAAGACAGATAATAATCCTCCTACTTTATCAATTTCTACTTTAGAAAATGAAATTTCCTGTCTTCTTTCTCTCCCCATATTCAGTATGAACAGGCAGCCACTCTGCTGATTTATGCTGGGGTATCATATGAGCCAATACGGATCAGGAATCAAGACAGCGGCTTTCAGCTTCTAGTGCTTTCTCTCTGTCTGCCTCCCACAGCTCTCACAGCAAACTCCATCCTGTTGGTGTCATCTCCTCAGAATCCTCTCCATGGGGATCTTCATTATGACTACTGAGATGGGGCAGAGCAGGTGTACCGCCGTATAGGGAGCTTTAATTGGAGCTGGAGTCATTTGAGGCTTCTTTTGACCAGAATCTTGGGTTGATTGTGGGGTGTTGGATTGACAAAGAATTTAAGATCCAAGCAGTGACTAGTAGCTGATGTGCCAACGGTAATTATGATGATGATAATAATACAACCCAGGTGTTAGCACCACATCCTTCCCACGCCTTCAATAGTCCAAAGTCATCCATGAACTGTGAAAGTCTTGCACCTCTGATTTTGCACTTGGCATAAGGGTTCAGAATACAAATTATAGGCTAGTAATCAGAAAAAAAAGTCTGAAATACACACACAAACAGTAAAAGAGGTAGGTTAGAAATAATACATTCTGGGAATTGGAGATAACTCAGTCAATAAAGTGCTTGCTTTATAAGCATGAATATCTGAGTTCAATTCCAACAACCCATGTTAAAGAACAGTAGCCAGGTATAGAAGCATAGTCTTAAAATCACCATACTGGGGAGGTAAACAGGGCTCACTGGCTGGCTAGTCTAGTCTAATTTATGAGATCCAGGTCAGTGAGAAGAGATATGAATAAATAAATAAATAAATTACATGAAAAGGTTGTTGTCACCTCCATGATGCAGGGATGAACTTACAAACAGACATGATTGATGGGAGGAAGAGATTTATTTGAAGGTTACAGATTAAGGGGAAGTTCCATTGATGGCAAAGAAGTGGCCCTTTCACAGATCTAAGCAGAGAGACAAAACCACCACCAGTCTGCCAGCACAGTAGACAAGCAAACACAAAAGCAAGGACCCAGCAGCAATGGGGGGGGGGGGAATGATCCAGGTGGAACTTAGATTTCTCCATATACCTTTAAGCTGGAAAACCAGATCCACCCTCAACACACCTTGGGGCTGAAGTCCAGGATCCACCCACAGTGACATGTTTGCCAGCCAGGAGGCTGGAAATCTAAGTTTTAAGAAAAGCACCTGAGTCTATTGGGGGAGATACATTCAAACTATCACAAAGGTGGACAGTGCCTGAGGAAGTTCAAGTTGTCCACTGGCTTCCACAAGCATATACACTCACATGCATTCATACCCCCACTTATATACACAAATAAACACACATACACACAGAAAAATAGCATGGTCTTGGAAGTTCTCATTATTGAAGAGAAAATTCATGAGATCTTTGGTTTATTTGTCCTTTTTTGTTTTTATTTTTTACATGTGAGTTATTTTTGGTATGATCTAAAACCATCTGACTGTCCACTAGAGAGAAGCAACTTTCTGTCTCCATTTCCTTCTGGGAAAAAAAAGGCAGCATCCTGTAAGCAGGACTTATTTAGAGAGCACATTCTTCTCTTGTGAGGGTGGTTTATTATAATCCTCAGAGGTCTGGAGGCTATGCTAACAAACAAATTATTTGAATCATATTATATAGTAGAAGGAAACCCTTCTAGCACATTTTGGAACAGTTTGCTTTATGCACTTGTTCAATTATTTGTCCCTTCTTTCATGGGGTAGCATATACAGTCCTTTGGATAAAATGGATTTATGTCGAAATTATACTTTGCAACAGATGAAATGAGGTTATTTACTTAATGACAACAGAAAAGACAAGAAGTACACCTTAAACAGGTCCGGTAATATACCTCATAAGTTTTTTTACATTTGATACAATAAGATAAACTTAACAGATTTCTAATACAATGGAGTGAATATTTTAATGAGAGAATATAAGAGATGCATATGCCTATACCATCTGAGGATAACATTATAACTTAAGAATAAGAAGGAAATTAGATGATGCAGCCTGGACAGGTTTTGAGTGCCTGGATGGTAAGGCAAACTATGTTTTGTAAATGAACTTTTAGAGAGGATCCCCCATTTACAATCTTATGCCTATAGTAACCAGGTGAACATATGATTAGAAACAGGTGCATGGTAGGAGGGGGCAGGCCCAGTGCAGGAAATGTCATGTAAGTCAAGTCTGTCATTCGAACCAGAGCACTCCCCAAACCACACTCCCCAGCCTCTGCATTCTCTCCTTTCATATGGTCCACTGCCCTGCTCAGCACTGTATCTCAAACCTTTACTATGGCTTTACTCTTAATAAAGTTTCTTACTGCTTCACTGGGTGTGCATTTTATTTTTCAATTCTTTAAGAAAAATGCCAAAATCCTAGAAACACCCAGACAGACACCCCCAAGTAACAGTGTGTCGACTGTGGAAAACAGTTTGGAGGTTCTTCAGACATCCAGATGTGAAACTACCCTGGAACCCAACAATTCTAGCACTTGATGTATACCAAAAAAGTTAGGGCTGGGGAAATTTGTTTCTTTACTAAGTAAAAATTAAGTCTTAGAAATTGGACTCAGAATGGACAATAAAATGCATACCTTTTCTACAATAAACATCTTATATTATGTCAATTGGAATGTATTCGAGCTGGGCGTGGTGGCATCCCAGCACTCAGGAGGCTGAGGTAGGAAGATTGCTTTGAGTTCCACATCAGCCTGGGCTACAGTGAGACTCCATTTCAAAAAACAAAGACAAAAACAAAAAAGGAAAATAGAAGCAACAGGAATTTATCCTTACAAAGCTTTTGTATTTAACATGAACATAAAAATCATGTTTAAAAATCACATACTTGTAAAATTATTAAATGAGGTCAAAGCCACATATAATACAAGCCATGTTGGACTGCATCTTACCAACAAGAAGATTCAAGAATTCAGTATTTTAATTTTTTTTCCAAGTAACAATCACCAGTTACAGAACCACAGCTGATGGCAAAGATAAACAGAATTGATTCCGTAGCTGCCCAACAGGCTCTGCAAAGCCGTTTCTGCTGAATATGTTCTTTCCACTTTGGGAATCCAAAGCCTAATCTTGTTACATTTGAATATATAACCCCTGTCCTGTCACGTTCTGATAAGCATCTTTTAGTGCTGGAAGAGCAATTTTCTCTTCAGCTTTAAAATCTCCAGCTTTCGCTATAAATAGCAAGTGATTTATTGTCAACGTGCAAAGTTTACTTTTGAATTAACATTTACTTTCATTCATGAGAATATTTTTGTAAAGATCTTGAACTTGCTTTGATTTTCTCATGTCATCTTGCTCTTTTTATTTATTTACCTCTCTCACACTTTCACCAATGATCCCTGCACTTACAAGTTCTTCTTCTAATAGATGCTGCCTGGAACGTTTTACTGGGAATTATTCAGAAATATTTGGACCACAGTAGAAAAGTGATAAAAAAAATAAATTGAACAGTCAAAATATGAATGAGTTATTTATTTATAGAATATTTTTTTCCATTGTGTTTAAATTCACCCCATAAGCTTTTTGGGATGTCTGTGTTGTTCATGTAACCATATTACACGAACTTCTCAAATGTTAAATTCAAATATGAATATGGATCAAATGATTAAAATTTAGTTGCAAAGTACAAATTTTGGCCATGAGTAAATTTGTTCATAATTGCTACCATGTAAATTACCATTTGGGTGACCTGTGCCATCCCAACATAATCCTGCAACAGTAAGTGCCAGTATATTTGATTTGAAGGGATACCGTTTAAGAATTGTGATATTATTTGATGATTCACAATCAGAGGAGGAATCTCTCAAGCCTGACTCTGTCCTTGCTGATGCCTCTCCTTCTGACTCAGAAGACTGGGAAAACATCAGATTGGGTGAAGGAACTGGAGATGTTAGCTGTACTTACCACTCTCCCTTCCTTTGACTTCTCCTGCCTCAGTTTGTATCTTATCAATGGTGTCCAGGAACCTGTCCTTTAGGGAATGGTCTATCCTTGTCTAGCTGACTCAATGAAAAGTAAAGAGAAATGTAAATCGGCTACTTTATATGATATGCTGACTGCCTTAGTTTTCAGTAACATGACTGTGTTATTACTAATCATAAGGGCTTTTTGTTTACTTTGCTCTGCTTTGGGGTTGCAAATATCTCTCATTTGATTCTGAACACTGATGAGGAGTAGCAATGTTAGTATTAGCCTTCTGTGCTTTAATGGCTTACAGAATATAAAAGAGAAAGGGACACACCTCACCTGCCTGATGTTGTCTGAGCATCTGTTCTCAAGTTCCTTTCTACAGTGAAAACCAACCAGTTCTGTCTGTCCTTAACATCTCTTGAAGGTGACAGAACAGCCAGGGAGTAAACATTGATCCAATCAACCAGATGATGAGATGTGTCTTTAATTAGACTCTGCCAGTGGTTCTCAAGTGTTAACATGTAACAGAATCTCTTGGAGTCCTTGTTAAAACACAGATGGCTGAGCCTGTCTCTGGAGTTTCTGAATCAGAAGGTGAGCAAAGTGACAGAGAACTGGTGTCCCAACCAGTTCTCAGGTGGTGCTGAAAGTGTGGTCCAGAGACTTCATGTTGAAAACTACTGTACAGAGGGAGTAATTCTCACATTATTCACTCCTTTGACTCACCTGAAACATTTCTTTAAGAAATGGCAATGGCTGGTCTCTTTTCCCAGATATGTCATTTTGGCTGCTCAAATATTATTATTTGGATTTTGTAACTTTCCTTGGACCTTAGGAATGAAAATATCTAAGCATACCTGGACTTCCTTTGGGTACATGTCTTTAAAGCTGGTAGTGAGCCTTGTCTTAGTCTAGGTTGGACATACAGATCAGAAATCTTCTAAAATGACCTGTGAGTGTAACTGCCAGAGGGTGGCAAGCCTGGAAGCTGTCATCAGCTAAGTCTTCGGCTTACAATATTTATCAGCTGCCAAATGGCCATGGCATTATGATTTACTGACTAAAGCTGTCAGTAGCAAGTGTCTCTTGACAGAACACAGGGTATTCAGCTCTACTCATCTATGAGAGAAAACACATTGCACATTTTACATCAGGGTGAGTGGATGGATTAAAAAAATCATACAAAGACATTAGCTTTGATGCTCAAAGAGATTATATAACATGCCTAAGGAGACATAACTCATTAATACAAACATCATATCAAATGTAAATTCCACTCCTGAGTTTTCCTATCATATTGATTGAAGTATTAATTTAGTTTGATAGAGATGGTAGGCACTCTGTGTATACATCTAATGTCTAAATATTTGGCATACTATGCCAAGAAATAGAAGTTTATAATCTAAAAGGAAAGAACAGATGTGCATGTACCTACAGAACAGAAAGGGGCATACCCTTTAGAAATATAACAAGTAGTAGAAGTTTCTAATACAGAGCAAAGAGAAAATCTGTCAAAGCCCCTCATCATAGCTGTCCCAAATAGCCTGTGAATGTCATATTCATTTGTTGGAGGACTTTCTATAATTTAAATATTGTGTTTAAATTTTAAAAGGACATTTGAGTAAAAGCAAGCACAGACTACAAGAAAAGAATGATGCAGTGCACTGGATACACATTCAGTTTTTCAAAACTAGAAGGCTGACTATATACACTTAAACTATCACAAGCCTGCATTCTTGTCCGTGTTGTGTTAAAATTGGGATTGTGGAAAGGGCACATTTTTGCTCCCATATTGAATAGAATCAACTCCCAACAATTTAGCACATCCTCCAAATAACAGAGAAGTTGCAACTCTTTTGCATAGAGGTGGCACAAATATGGATCTTGGGAAGATAAGACTTTTTATGCCAGTCATCAGGCTATTTTGTGGGTAATATCCAATATTATACCCTGCAGTGATGAGCCTGAAGCTGTAATATTGCTACATGAAGAAGATAATGTTATAACCAGCAACTGTAAAAGAAAAGTAGGCAGTAGACCCAGAGCCACAGTATGCCTCCTCTTTAGTGATGCTTGTTTATTTGATGAACTAGTGTCTGCTCCTGTCAGAATGCTAATAAAGCTGAAAAAATCCTGAATGCTTTTATATTTTCTTTACTGTCTTTTTGAATGTGCATCCTAAAACCACTTATGAAATATTGCAACATACTTTGGATATTTTCTCAGAAAATTTTAAATAATTTTTTTTAATTCTATTTTTTCTGTTGACACTTTTAAACCCATATATAATAGTCTTTAAATGTTTGTCCCTTCCTATGACCCTCTCTTGTGTCCCCACCCATGTTCCATCTCCCCTAGTTTTCCTGCTGGAAGTCCCTCTCCCATTTTGGTGTATTTTTTTTTTCATATTTTTCTGTTTTGTCACCCACGTTGGAATGTTGATGAGCCCTATATTGTGTAGATTGGTGCTGGGTCCTGAATTCTGGGGCCATTTCATGTCTACAAGATAGTGTTCCACAGCAGCTCACCCCATTCTCTGCCTCTGCCATTCTATCTACTCTTGCAAAGTATCTTGAGCCTTGTTCTAGAAATGTCTCATTTAGGGCTGAATACTCACTTATATCCTCTTAGTCTCGAGACTTTGACTAATGCTTTCTGCTATTTGCAAAAGAAACTGCTCCATCCAAAGGTGAAAATAAACAAAAAAAAAATTAGTGAGGAACTTAATGGTCACAGCATATCTGTTTAGACAAACAACAGTAGCAGTTTTCCCCTTCTGGTACAGGACCCTTGTTTAACAGCATCATTGGCTGTTAACGTCGATAGCATTGACTCCTCCATTGGATAATTAAATATTTCTTTTACCACACCAATATGCAAGGCCAAATGTCCATTGGGGTGGACTGACTGGTTTATGTTAACCACTGCTCTCTGTTTTCTATAAGTGTTTTGAATTCAATGCATCTGATAAAATACTAGTTATTCACTTAGTTAAACTGAGCCTACACAAGGTAAATATAAATGTGCTTTGGAAATTTTATTTATTTGCTTAATTTTTCTGTTTTGGTTTGATCCAGGTGTCCCCACAAACAAATGAATGTGTTCTCAGTGATCAATCCTCAGCTGATGGCAATTTGGGTTTTACAACCTCGATAGAGCTGTGCTGTTGGGGGCAGGCTTATGGGGGTTATAAGCCAGCTTCCCCTTGTCAGTATTTGGCACACCTTCCTGCCGCTGTTTGCAGTGCTGTGGTGGAGGTGATGTCCACCCCTGTGCTCATGCCATCATTTTCCCTGCCAGGATGGAGTCTCCCTTCAAATCTGTAAGACAAATAAACCCATTCCTCCACAAGCCGCTTTTGTTTGGGTTCTTTCTGCACAGCAACAGAGTAAGTTGACTATAACAGTTTCCTTGCCTACTTTTTTAAAGAGAGAATGTAATGGAGAAGGTGCTAGTGAGTGACTTGAGAAATTAAAGAGCAGTTCTTTTCATTCATACACTCAGTACACATTTCATGCATCTGGTTAACAAATAAACCAACCATTGATGAGTCAGTGCTCTTAAAAATTTCTGCAGTCTGGGGATAAGAACTCTGTTAGGGAGACAGAAGAGAAAGAGGCTGTAAGTCATGGTAAACTTGGAAATAAGCAGGATTAATTGTTTCTTGATCTTAGGAGGCCTGAAAGTTAATAAAAGCAAAAATTAAGGACTCCATGGATATTCTAGGTGGGGCTTGTTTTAAGGCGTGGATATGTAAAGGCCCATGTCTTTGTTTTCAGGTGGTGGTGCTGTTTAAGAGGTGAGGACTGGCAGGTAGAAATATACCAGAAGGGGTAGACCTTGGGTTGGAGGCCAGCCTCACTTCCAGCCTGGAGCCTCCTCCTCATCCTGGTTGGTACCATATAATAATGAGCTGCTGCTCTGTGTTACTTCTCTCATTAGATAGAGAACCAGCCATCTGCCTTGCCACTTAGGATTGCCCACGCTCAAATCATGAGACAAAACAAATCTTTTCTCCCTTAACTTGTGTTTGTCAAGAATGAAGGCCATGTTCCATTACCAAAGCTCTTATTTGCCCATCAGAATGAGATGGTAAGACCCTATTGCTGAAGACCCATGTGTTTGGGCTGCAGGTCACCTAGAAATCAAGCTGGAGCTGAGCTGGAAACCTCCTCCCTGTTAATCGGCTGACAGAAAGCTGGTAGAAGCTATGGCTGCATGCAGCCCTGTGTGAGAGAGAAGTCATCAATGGTGGTGAAGAGCAATGAACGTTGCAAGACTGGACAGCCAGGCCAAATGGGCCAACTGGTGCAATAGTGGCACGTCTATTGTGGGGGAAAGCAATTGCTCTCTAATTGGACTGAGGCCTGCTCCATAGGAGGGAAAGCATGTCTGGTACTGAAGACCTAGTAACAACCCTATAGTGGGGGAGGTCATCAGCCCTAGGGGAGTAACACCTGCTCTTGAATGGCTAAATGCATATATTATGCCAACCAAACTGCCTTACAAGCACATTTTAACCATCATTATTGTAAATAGTTAGATACATTGTATTGCCCCTCAGCAATAACACATTTTTTAAATTGAGCATACCCAAATAATAATGCCACTCTCACTTTTGGCTAGAGATGCTTCAGTTTTTCAGATGACGCTGACCACTAAAATAATGCAAAAAACACCACAGTGCTGAGAAGAAATGACAGTGGAATGTTCAGCACTGGGACATCTCTGTCACACTTCCAGAGGCTCAGAGTCTATTGCAGAAGAGGTAGCAGAAAGATTGTAAGAGTCAAATGAAGGGTAGAACTGCTGACAACGCAAACTTTCTGACACAAAAATCTCCTTGATATTCATGATTTCACAGTGCCTGATAATACCTACACATAATGGAAGGAAAAAATGATGACACTGAAACAAAACAGAGATTGAGAGGGGGGAGAAATATGGCGGAGCCATAACGGTTTATGGTCTATATTTATGAAATCCATCAATAAAAAGTTTTTAAAATTTCAGAAAAAGAAGAATGAGGCCATGCTGATGAGCAATGGCAACTAATACAGAAAATCGGGACTGGGTCGTGGTTGTTGCTTTGAAAAATCTAGCTGTGTCGTTTATTGGCTTTTAAAATTTGATTGTGAGAATAATGAGGAATAGTTTGAGACTATCAATTATAGAATCTATAACCAATACTCAAAGCTTCTGGTGGAATCATCTGGATTACAAAGGGCTTGTCTAGCCCCCTTCTAGCTCGGTTCTCTGTAGCAAACAGGACCTCACTTAGGGGGTAATTACTCTTCCTGCAGCTGTCCTTGATGGTCACCTTATATTCTTGGTGTCCCAGCACCATGGCTTCACCACGGGAGCTTCACGGCTTCACATATGATTCACTCAGTAGCTCAATGTAGGGAATAGCACAGATTGAATGTTAAATGTTCCCCATAGGCTCATATGTTAGAACATTTGGTTCATAACTGGTAGTGCTCTTTTGGAAGGTTGTGGAACTTTTAAGAGGTAAAGCTGCCCAAGATAGATAACTGCGATGCGTCTTGGGTTATAGAAGAGCATGCTTTTGGCCTTGGTCTCTGCTTTTTGGTCAGTGCCATGTAACAAACAAAGTCTTCTGCTCTACTGCCTCAGATAGGTCAAACATACTTTCTCTGTCTTCCTGACATGAACTCTACCTCTCAATCTATGAGGCAAAATAAATCTTTAATTTAAGTTGTGTGTGTCAAGAATTTGGTCACCCAACAAGGAAAGCTAATTAGTTAAGTATCAATAACATATCTTAAAATTGAGGAGTAAAGGGAAGAGTTTGGTTATCAGAAGAGACTAAATATCTGATGTGTTAAAATTGGTTGAGGAGAGTGGCCGTGTAAGCCAGAGGCATCTTCTCGGCTGCCATTTATCTCCTGGAGCAGAGCCAATGACATGGAGCACCTTCTTGACCTTCTCTAAGTATATGGTGAGCATTTGGTAAATAGGAAATAAATTCTCTGTTACTTTATCAGGGTTCAACTAACAACTTCCCAAACTTTCTCAAGTCTTCCTATAGTTAGATGGTCATTATTCCTTTTGTTTATCTACAATAGAAAGTTTTATCTGCCTTTTCCCCTTTGTACATCATGCAGTTGTGTATTTGTGTTTATTTTCATTAGTTTCACTGCCTTGGTGAATAAAGAAAACTTTATAATAGTAAATTACAGGCACTAATTGGACTACATTTACAGATATTTAAATCTCTTTTAAAAAATGACCATGAGAAATAGCATCCAATTGAAGAGTAAAATCTGGATGTCAAAGATAGCAAAGGTACAAGACTTCACTTTACAGATAATTGGCAGTAGAAGATGGATAATTAATGAACCATTATGTCTAAGACTTACAGAAAAGGGAATTCTTTACAGAAAGAGATTAAGACATTTAGTATATTTTCAAGTGCTCTCCCAAATAGTCCAATGAAACAAAATGGTAATGAAATCTTTCTTTTGACTTAAGATATTGCCCATTGACTTTTTCTCAGGACTCAGCATGTCATGTGTGATGAATTTGTTGTCTATCACAAATGCTTGAATGAGTTAATTTCCCATGGTGCAAAATGTAAACCTATCTTATACAATTTTATGTGTTCTTTTATTAGCTGACGAATTTACCAAATTATATATATATATATATATATATATATACATTAAAAACTGAATGCTAGAAAAAATTTAGACATTTATTATGTGACCCATGAAAAATTATGACATCATTTTTCTTTTTAAACTTTTATTCACTATTTGCAAGGAAGGAGTGAGAGGAGGGAGAGAGAAAGAGAAGAGAGGAAGAGAGAGAGAGAAAGAGAGAGAGAGAGAGAGAGAGAGAGAGAGAGAGAGAGAGAGAGAGAGAGAGAGAGAGAGAGAGAGAACCAGTGCCTCTAGCTACTGAAAATGAACTCCAGCTGTATGTGCCACTTTGTGCATCTGGATTTACATGGTTACTGGGGAAATGAACCCGATCATTAGGCTTTGCAGGCAATTACCATAACTGCTGAGCTATCTCTATAGCCTCTCATTTTTTCTTATTATCATACTTTGAGACTCTTACAGTAGTAATCACAGTTTGCCATATTTAACTAGTATATAAATTCATCAATTTCTGTCTTTAGATTAGGAATAGATAATAATGAATTGTGGCCCTTCCTCCTGTCCTTATCTTTGGCAGATAATTATGAATACTACTGCTGAGTCTGGAAGCAACCACAGAATCTCCCTGAACATATTGCATCAGACACCACGAATCATTTCTGAGTGCTGATGGTCAGTTTTATGTATGAATTTGTTAGCATCCAGCTTTAGTATCCAGGTATTTTATCTAACATTGAATAATGTAGTGAAGGTGTTCTGTAAATGTGATTAATATTTGCAAAAATGCTTTGATATAAGAAAAGATGATCAGATAATCTGAAGGAGTTTATGAACTGAAGGATGATGAATAGGATTGGGAGTTTGCAGAAGACAAAATTCTACTTTTAGACTGACAGACCAGATCTGTGACATATCTAGCCTTCTCACTCTTGTGAGCTACCTTGTGGATTTCAAACATGATTGGCTAATTTGTCTGCAATGTTGCAATAACTCAACATGTCATCTATATACTTATGTATTTATTATTTATTTATCTGTTTATATCATTTATCTTTCAATCGACCTGTCTTCCATAATGCTCTGGGGCACTTGTAGTTATAAAGTTTCATTGTCATGATAGTATCTCACTTTAAGCACAAGTCAGAGAGCACTATGACTCCATTGTGACATGTCTGCTGAAAATAAAAATCAGTAACATAAAGTTGGAAAATTATCACTTGTTTAGCCCTATTCTAAATCTGAAGACCATATTTTAATTATAACGATGGTAAAATTGGTCCACAGAGTACAGCTAACTGGCTGATGAGAAATAAGTAAGATCATACAGGAGAGTGATAAATTCGGTTGGGATGCTGTCCTCAAAATGAGGCAGAATAGATGACTCATGACAGAAGTATAGAGAAGTGACTCCCAGTTACAACTGAATTCATGACTGGTAATTGGTTGGTGGATTCTATGTCATATCTTACTGAATTTTATGGGTTTCTACTCTTGAGAATTAAGCCTCCTTTATTTCAGTCCTCTAATTGAAGGCCAAACTCCTTGCTGAGGCACATGGGCCTGCTAATGCATTTTTAGGACAATGTGACTAGTTTTGATGGTCAATCTCTGGTTGTCAATTTGACAGAATTTAGAATCCACTATGGAAACAAACTTCTGGTCATGTCTGTGAAACATTTTCTAGATTCAGTTTATTGAGGTGGAAGGACTCTGGGCAACTATAGATGGTACATTCCATAGACTGATTCCTGCTCTATATAAATAGGAGGAAGCTAGCTAAGCATTCAGCATCAATCTGCCTTTCCATCTTCTCTGCTGATGTGACAATGCGATATCGGTTTCCTGTTCCTGCCATGCTTTCCTTGCCATGATAGAACTCATGACACTCTAAGATGAATGAAATCCCTTTCTTTCTATAAGCTCAGGTATTTTGTTCATAGCAATAAGAAAGTAGCACTGATGTTCTCCAGCCTTCAAAACTATTTGGCTTCAGCCAGGCATAGTGGCGCACACCTTTAATCCCAGCACTTGGGAGGCAGAGGTAGGAGGATCGCCGTGAGTTCAAGGCCACCCTGAGACTACAGAGTGAATTCCAGGTCAGCCTGGGCTAGAGCGAGACCCTACCTCGAAAAAACAAAAACAAAAACAAAAAAAAAAACTATTTGGCTTCAAGAAATGACATCACAATATGAGCATTGTTAATTGCATAGTAAATGAAAACAATAAAAGATATTTATTTAGCTTTCACTGACTACTAAACATTTACCTAGGATTTAATGATGATTTCTTACCACCACTCTGTAAAGTTTTTATTGTCTGTTTACAGAAAAAGGTATTTAAGTAACATCTTCTGAGTTGTAGGTCATAAGCTTTTAAACTTGGTTATGATTATGAATTGAATTGTGTCTCTTCCAAAATGCATTTATAAAGTCTTAGTCCTCAGTATCTCACAGTATACTTATTTTCAGATAGTCTTTGTAAATGATCATGCTCATTTGTAATAGTGCTGAGCCCTAAATCTAGTGTATCTGGTATCTTTATAAACTGTGAAAACTTGACACAGAACAAAAATACATACAAGGAGAATGCCAGGTTAGCACAATCAAGGTTATCTATAGACCCAGGGATTCCAGAGATCACCAACAGCCACCAGAAGACAGGTCAGAAACCTGGAGGACATTCTCTTTCTTTACCCTCGTAATGAACCAATTGTGCCAACACCTTTTTGGGAATTTTGGTCTTCAGAGCCATATAACAACAAAGCACAGTTTTGTTTTGTTTTTTTAAAGCTACCTGGTTTGTGAATAGCCCTAGCAGAGTAACATAGTTATCCTACTCTGGTTTATACTTCAGTTAGTCCTAATCACAAACAACAAGGTAACAATGATTCACACCCTTCCACACATCACTGTTATGAAATTGAGTAAAGTAACAAAAGCCACATATGCAATTCTATTTTATACTCCTTGCAATTGCTTCCCCTTTGGGGGTCCAAAAAATACTATTACTTTCTGGTTCTCCTAACTATCATGTGGAAAATAAAATCAGAATTATGTTCGATGGATATAGAAAACAAAGTTAGTATCAGTAGGTCAGAGTTACACAGAAGCCACTTTTGGGACAAAGGAAAAATCGTCTTCCCATGAAAGACTGCACAACATCAAAGTGAGAACTCATTTGGGTCCAGTAGAGTCATAGCAGATTTTTGTGTCTCAGGATGGGTTTAGTGCTCAGTGGGTGGGCACCTCCTTTACTCATAGCCAAAAGGCTGTATGTTACAGAATATCACACTGTGGAGACAAGGGTGGCCATTGCTTTTTCCGACCTTACAGTTGCTCACGTCCAGTGATGCTCTTCCCTCTGAGGTCCCAAACGTAAAGATGAAATACTCCTAATCACACAGATGTTTGGGGATCAAAGTCATGGCATAACTGCCATTTAAGATCATCTTTCTTCTAAAAACAAAGTGTGTGCTAGCACAGCTGTGTGGCTTACGTGGTAAGATGTAAGGCGGAACCAGCTGCTCCTGCTATTTTTGAGCCAGAGCAGTGTTGTGGGGCTGCAGAAGTTTATCTATGAGTTTGTGTGCAAAAGAAATGGAAATAGCATCCAATGGAAAACAGAATTTAATTAGCTTTTTGCAAGGAACTGTGTTAAGATCCTGCTTGTTTATATATGTCCACCTTATAATTATGGCCATAGTCCAGACATCTGACAGCCAAATCACATGATGTTATACATAGCAATGCTTCTTTCCCAAGCCCTGGACCATGTTGGTGTCAGGAAAAGATACATGGGCTTCCTGAATTCTAACTCAGAACATTCTTACTAAGGATTTTAAGTATAGAACTATAGGGACAACATAGACATAAAATTTATGTCTATAACCAAGGGAAACAAGCATTTGAAATAGTGTTAGGATAGGTTGTTTATACCTCTGAATGATAGTTTTTTTTAAATTAAACATTCAAATAAGGTTGGAGGGTGTGCTCAGTGGTTAAAGGTGCTTGCTTGCAAAGCCAGTAACCTAGGATTGATTCCCCAGATACACAAAGCAGCATATGCATCTGCAATTCATTGGCAGTGGCCAAGAGATCCTGAAACACTCTCTCTCTTTCTCTCTCTCTCTCTCTCTCTCTCTCTCTCTCTCTCTCTCTCTCTCTCTCTCATAAAAATAAAAATATAATTTAAAAAATGTTACAATTCACATTCTTTGTAACAACAGCTTTATTTGTACTAAAGATTGTTAAGAATAAAAATAAAATCAAATATCTAGGAAATCAAATCCAGACAGTCCAGGGATTACCTCAAATAAGATTAAATTAACTCAAGAATTTTGAAGTTTACCATTTCTTCACTGCTTTGACTTCTTTGGTCATTAGTAAGTATTTGTGTGTGTGTGTGTGTGTGTGTGTGTGTGTGTGTGTGTGTGTGTGTGTACAATTTAAAACAGTTCATAAATTTACCTTTCCCTTCTCATCTATTAGGGAGTCAATGAATGTCTTATGTAAGTTTTACTTGAATGATAAAGCTAATCAGAGGCATTGAACTCCAGTTCTGCTTCTGATATCAATAATCCCACACATGGAGAGTCCATGTGCATGTTTAATAATTAGACACTTTCTATAGAAACATGATGTTTCTCTGGCTACTAATGATTTTTAAAGTGGATTCAAAAATGAAGAATTCCCTGTAGATCAGTCCTTCTAGATTGCTATTTTGAGGACTTTTTTCAAACAGAAAAAAATGAATATTTTCTCCTTTTAAATACATGCTTTCCATTTTCAATGTGGATTCAGTGATACTATTAGAAGTATATTGAATTCTTCAAGCAATTTGAGGATAAAAATAGAAATTCTTTGTCATATATAGCACTCAAGTTTTGAGTCTCTTTTTCATAGTTTGAGGTAGTCAATAAGTAGGTATACTTTTTTAAAAATGTATTTTCAAAAAACCATGTTGGAGAGGGGATGACAATCTCATTCTTCTAAAAAAATATAAACAGCTTTTTGTGGTTTTAAAAAATAATCATTAATGTCCCTTCAGGCATTGATGCCACAAAGGCTGTCACCAGCTGGTGAGTGCTTCCCTTGACTAAGCTACCTGCAACTTTAGGCATTTGAGTTTCCAGGTAAGAAATTTGCCTAAGTGCAGGCTTTTTGCTTCACTTTCCTTCTCAGCTGTGAATTTGCTATGCAAATAGCAGTGGTTGAAGGCACTTGACCTATTCATACTAGCTCCCCTGCATTGAATAAAATTTCTGCTATTTTAATGGAAGAGAAATGATAATTAATTGAGGCAGGACAGAAGCAAGGGAAAATTATGGGTCACGAGGAAGGAGTCTGCTTGAAGTCTTTTGCCCAGAGAGAAATCAACAAATCTTCCTTTCCCAAATTTTGATTTTTCCAAAGCTCTTTATCAAAAACTCCAGTACAAACTTAGTAGCTTCTGGTTTTAGCTTATTAGATATAATCTCATCCAAGGCACTTCTAGACCTGCCCAATCCTCACTTACTAAAGATAAATGTTTCTGGGCAACTTTTATGAGATATAACCTGAAAGTCTCCAAACAGGTATAATTGGCTAATGCTAAGAGCCTTGATTGTGACATCCCCTTAAGAAGCTGTCGCTTTTTATTTCTTCCCTGTGATTCTTATTTAACGAAGCCCACATCCATGATCTCAGCTATGTCTCTATTCTCTCCTGAAAGTCTTTCTCAATATCATTACTGAAATCTCCAACTTTGTCTCAAAAACAAAGAAGCCAATTCTTTCATATTTGTCTCATTTTTAAGGCTTTGACATTTGACTTACTTTTGTTTCTGAAATAAATTCCCAAGTTCATAAACTTCCATAGTTGGGCCAAGTGGTGGTTGTTATTGTCACTTGACTCCCCTCATATACTGACAAATTTAACCCTAAGAAAACCAACTATAAATCCAATAGATTGAAAGGGAGTTATTCAGGGCAGAGAAGTTGGCTCAGTGGTTAAAAACCTTTGCTTGCAAAAAGCTTACCTGTCTGTGTCCAATTAATCAGTACCCATGTAAAGCCAGATGCACCAAGTGGCACATGCATTTGGAGTTCATTTATTCATTTACAGTTGTGAGAACCCTGGCATTCTCTCTCTCTCTCTCTCTCTCTCTCTCTCTCTCTCTCTCTCTCTCTCTCTCTCTCTCTCTCTCTCTCTTTGCTTGCAAATAAATAAAAATATTCAAAAATAAAAACAATATTCAAATAAATGATAAGTTCTTAGAGGGCAGATGTAAATTTTTAATTCTTTATTTACCTCAAAGTGATGTGCTAAAATATAAAAGGAAATTTGTAGTTATCAATATTAATTCATTTACCCCTTAGCTTAATCTTTCTTTGGCAACAAGCCTATATCAATATGTAAATAGTTACAAAAGATATCAAATATCAATATTTATAGAATTTTTTGATACAGGATTAAATATAGCCCAGGTTGGCCTCAAATCCAAAATGTGCCTAAAAGATGACCTTGAACTTTTGATCCTCCTGCCTGTATCTCCTAAATGCTGAGATTGTTGGTATGAGCAGGAATGCCTATCTTATGTGGTGCTGGAGATGGAAAAGGGGCATTTTTTTATGTGCATACCAACTGAGCCTACTTTGTGTGTATTTTACCTTGAAGTAACTTTATAATTAAGTCAACAACTTTTCTTTGGAATCAGATGCACATTTACATATCTATTGACTTATTGGTTAATATTCTACAGAGTTAATTTCATATAAAAATGATAGCTAATGTTTATTGATTGCTTTATTTCCACAGCTGCTGTGATAAGCACTTTAAAATAATTACTCTAATTTTTCCTGATGATGACATAGATTTTCTATTAAAGAGCATAAGAAAATTTTCCAGAGCCAGTGCGTTATTAGGTTGAAGATTAAGAATTTGTGTTCCTGTAGGAAACATCAGCTTCTTTGCCCTTTCAAATTGGGCTACAAAACTTGAAGGATTCTTGTCATTTAATTGAGAGCTAAAAATGTATACACATTTACAACAATGCCTTTCTTCAGAGAGAGGAGATGCACTGTTATTTATTTGGTATATGATGGTTTTCTCCTAAGAATCACTAAATAGGAAATTCTGGGTAATATGGAGGTTCTAACTTCTAAAGATACTTCCAGGGAAGGTTTTGGTGATTAGGTTTAGTAGATTGTAGCAATTTACCATTTCTCTGATGTAAAAGACATTTAACAGGAAAACGTACAGGTACTAGATTCCTGTGTATGCACTGGGATCGTTCTCAATGCTGCTGAGTAACACGGTCAGAAAATGACCAGTGATATTTGCTAGCTCTCCCCACTACTTGCTTGTCAGTTACATTTCTGCACCAAAAAAAAAAAATAGTCAAAGCTGGAAATGGTGCTCGACTTGTTTAGAGCCAAACAGATATGGAGTCTTTCAAGGAAGGTTTTTATAGTCAGTAGGAAATGTTGTCAACAGAGTTGAGTGTTCCTTTTCTCCAGAGACAGCTGGAATGCCACTGCTTTAGTGTCAATCACTACAGTCACAATATCTTATATTCACATATTTTGAAATGTAAAAATAGTCATTCTTTGCATAGAGATCTAATAATGGGATTAAATGGCTGGGTGGAGGGGGGGCTCAGGAACTATAAAGATAGCTGCCCTGCTCATCAAAATAAGAGGATTAAAAAAAGCAATAAAGACTTATTCTGAAACAATGGAAGGTAACTTCTCAGAAAATTTAGGATGAAATGAACTAACATTGATTTTTCTGTTAGATTCATTATTTCATTTGTCAGAAAAATATACCTCATATTTATACTTTTAATGCTATTTCCAGGCTCTTTCAGACTATGTATAGTAGTCAGATACAACAACAACAAATGCTTCTCTTATTGCCAAGGAACAAAATAATTTAAGTAAGCATTATAATATTTCTGTGTAGATAGATAGAGCCTATCTATCTGATAGAATACTTAGAAACAGAATAGTATGTAAGATTATTGGACAAAGCATAAATGTTTCCCTCATGGTAAGTGCCATAAATTTTAATAAATTTAAACTATGAAGCAGCAAATTTTCATTGGTTTGTATGTCATGGGAGGGGTATGACATGTGGAATGAGGGGATGGGATTTAGAGAAGAAGGGGGAGACAAGAAAATGAGGACTGACCTTGAGAATGCATTTCATATGGTCAGAAGCTAAGATACCTTAAATATCATCATCTATGGATTCTGCTTAGGTTACTTACTGCTGAAGATATAAGCCTGACATATACTGGACAAGGATTTTTCTCATAGCTTAAGTGTAGGCTATTTCTTTACTTTGTCATTGAATTCTTAGCAAGAGAATAATATCTCAAATATATAAAGAACTCCAGAAATCAAATACCATGAAAAATCATCCAAACAATAAATGTGTTAATGAACTGAATAGAAAGTCCTCAAAAGAAATTCAAATGTAGAAAAATATTTGAAAGAGTTTTAATACCTTTAGCCATCAGAGAAATGTAAATTAAAACTGTTTTGATATTCCATCATTCACTCCCATTGGGAATGGTTATCATATAAAAAAATTAAAACTACTGACAAGGATGTGGATAAACGGGAAGCCTTATACATTGATGATAGGAAAGTAAGCTGGTCCATCCACTATGGAAGTCAGTGTGGAGATTTCTCAAAAAACTAAAAATAGAAATACTATGTGGCCCCGCTCTATCACTTCTGGGTCCCATAGCTGACAGACTCTAAGTCAATAAAGCACAGAGAAGCATGCACATTTTTTATTGCTGTACCCTTCATAGTAGCTAAGAAATAGAACCGCCTAGATGCTCATTGACAGATGAATGACCAAGTATATCATAAAACACACAGGAATTTACTTAGTCATGAAGAAAATAAATTTATGGTATTTCAGGGAAATGGATGCTACAGAAAATTATCATGTTACATGAAATAAGCCAGACTCATAAAGAAAATACTGAATGTTTTTCCTATATATGATGACTCCAGATTTAACATATACAAGTATGTGTTTCTGTGTGTGTGTGTGTGTGTGTGTGTGTGTGTGTGTGTGACTCGTGATAGTAGAAAGGGGATCATGAGAGGGAAGGGGAAGGAAAGGGAGGAGAGATTAATGACATCATGTGACATGAAAGTAGAATGGAGCATATTTGGAAGGAGGAAGGACACCAAAGAGAGAAAAGGGCTTAGGAGAAGGCAGAATTTGAAGGGTATGAATACCAACCATGGTATAACGGCATGTATGTCAGAGCCATAACCAAGCTCATTGCTGTGTATTACATTAAAAACTAAATTAAGCAAAGATGTAGTTCTGAAATGACTTGATTTGGTGACTGTGGAAAAAATATTGTCCCAAATGTTCACTGTTTGCCTCTCAAAATAAAACACCACGGTTCCCCTGTATTACCAATTGTGCTCTTGCTATAATTTATGAATGTTAATATACATTTTTGAAGAAGGCTGTATTATGCACAAAATTCTACTGGAAGATAAGTAGTATTGTCAAATGATATAGCATGAAGACAAGAAAGAACAACTTATTTCTATGGTGATGTTTCTTCTAGGGAGCTCAGTCCATAGGCAATGAGTATTATTAATCCTGGTACAAGGAAAAGGTTAAAGACCGAGATCATGACAGCACTGAAAAATAGGTTAGGATATATATTTCTATATATTCTTTTTGCACTATCCAAAATTTCAGATAGCAAAGATATGCTTAAAAGCCCAAGAAAAGAAATCATTTAGGGGGCTGGAGAGATGGCTCAGCGGTTAAGGCACTTGATTCCAGTGCCTAAGGCCCCTGGTTCAATTCCCCAGTATCCACATATGCCCACAAGGTGGTGGCCCTGGTATTCTCTCTCTCTCTCTCTCTCTCTCTCTCTCTCTCTCTCTCTCTCTCTCTCTCTCTCTCTCTGCTTGAAAATGAATAAATAAAATATTTTTTAAAAAAAGAAATCATTTAGCTAACGTCAGGAAACTGTGTGTGGCCTATGGATCAAGTTCTATCCCTTCGAGGGCTCTAGTCTTTCAGATTTGCTATCCCTGCAGGTGGGTGCTGACTTGGCCTGTGGGATCTCCTTCTCTTCTTTGCTTTGGTTGTATTACATATGGCAGTGGCTTCTGTTCAGCATGAATGTGCATCAGTGTCCAGTCAAAATAAAGCTCAGCCAAAAGCGTGCATAGTGTGCTTTCACCCAACTTCTTCTAAGGCCAGCTTTTAAATTGGCTGCACAGAATGATTGTACACATCTTATTTTTGTAAAGAAAAAAATCCATGAATACACTTTTGTTATAATTAACTTGTATCCTTCCTGTCCGTGTTCCTCTTCCAAGAAATTCATGAAGATTTGGCAAAACAACCCAGTCAGATAATGAAGCAATTCTTAGAATGAGATTAAGTACAGATCATATGCATACATCATTGGGTATATGCTAAAGTACTTCATATTTTTGGAGTGATTGTGTAAAAGAAAATTTATTCCAAGCCTTATTAAAGTAATGAAGACTTCAAAGACTTGCAAATAGGGGCTGATTCTATTGCGAGAGGGACAAGGGGGTTTTCAGCTAAGTAGCAGAGTAGGGGATGAGTGGATGGAAAGTTACTGTAACAGGCATGGAGAGCAATGTGACTCTGAAGGTGGGCTGTGGACATTCCCATCGAAGGTGGGAGATGAGGCTCCTGCTTAGCTTTAAAGGATGAGGTGAAATGGTAAACTAAAGGTACAGTATTCTTGCTAAATGTAATAGGCAAAGTTCTCTGTGGACAACTTATGTGCCTAGGTTGCAGCTTAATTGGGAAGACGGCTCAGGGACCCATAATTAAAGTTTGATCTTTGTAAATTATTCATGGTACATGATTTTTTAAAAATTTTTATAGACATCTTCCATAAGTAAATACATAAGTAATGATAATTCCCTCCAACCACCTCCATTTCCCCCTCCCAAATCCACCCTCCATTGAATCCTTTCTCTATAAATAGTCTTTCTTCTATTTTGATGTTATCATATTTCTCTTCTTATTATTCTGGTCTTGTGTAAGTAGCATCAGGCACTGTGAGGTCATGAACATCAAGGCCATTCTGTGCCCTGAAGACAACACTGCAAGCAGTCTTCCCACTCCTTTGGCTCTTACATTCTTTCTGCCACTTCTTCCACAATGGACCCTGAGCCTTGGAGGATGTGATAGAGATGTCTTACTTAGTGTTGAACACTCCACCATCACTTCTACTTAGAACTAGGTGAGTTTTGTGTCACCCATTGATCACTGCCATATAAATAGAGAAGCTTCTCTAACTAAAAAATGAGAGTAGCGTTAATATATGGGCATAAAAATAAGTGCTTAGAGGGCAGTTTGGTGGGTAAAATAGATCCATTTAGCTAAGCAACAATAATCATTGCTGCCCTATGCTTATGATATCCCCAGCCATTGACTTTTGACTAGGTTTTCAGTGCCAGGCATGTATGTCCTCCTGTGGAGTGGGCCTCAAGTCCAATCAGAGAGCAGTTGGTTTCCCCTATAACAGACATGCCACCATTCCACCAGCTGGCATATTTGGCCTAGCTGGCAGAGTCTACTGTTGATTAGCACTGTTAGTGTCTTCTTTCTCCCTAAAGGACTTGTGAATATGGAACTATTCTTGAATTAATAGAACAACTCCAACTTGATAATGATGCAGACTTATTTTTATACATGGGCAGATTCAATTTTCTATTATATTTTTGTGTAGTTTTCATTTTTCACTTCCTTCCTCCCTCCTTCACTCCTTCCCTCACCTACTTCTCCAGTTCTCTCTTCCTCTGCCTCCTTCTTCCCTCCCCATCTTTTTTCTCTCCCTCCCTTCTTCTCTGCCTCCTTTTATTTCTTTTTCTGTCTTTCTCTCACTTTCTCTTTACTTATTTCTATGTTTTAATTTTTTATTGGTAGTTTCCATAATTATAGACCATAAACCATTATGATTCCCTCCCCACCCTCCTTCATATCTCTCCCCCTTCTCAATTAATCTGTTTTGTTTTGGTGTCATCAGCTTTTCCTCTCATGATATGTAGGCATTATCAGGCACTGTGAAGTTGTACATTATTTCATTTTTATAATATTAGTTTTCATATCAAAGTTCTAGTCTTATAAAATGAGCTAAGAACTAATATTTACTTCATATTTTGTAACTTTTGTGTAAATGTGATATAAATTATTTTTTAAATGTTTGGAAACTTTCTTAGGGAATCCTCCTCCCACACACACACACTAAGTAGCTTTTCTTTCTTCAACCATCATTAGATTAAAAAAATTCTATTCAATTTTGATTGAGTTTAAATAACCTGTGATTTTTAAAGATGTTGTCTATTTCTTGTATGATTAAGAATATGTGTATGTCTTGTTTGTTGAATGCCCTTAAGGTCTCTGATATATTCAATATTTGATGACACCTTCTCTTTCAATGCTAATATTTGTTATATATGGATTCCCCTTTTCTAAATAACTATCATTTTAAATGAGTTTCCTAGAGTCAGTTTCATTTTATTGCCTGTCTGTATTATTTTGTCATATTGAATTTTATTTATTTCTGCTACTGCCTTTATTATATCAATATATATTTTTACTTGAGGTCTCTCTAGCCAAGGCTGACCTGGAATTCACCATGTAGTTTCAGGGTGGCTTCAAACTCACAGGGATCCTCCTACCTCTGTCTCCAAAGTGCTGGGATTAAAGGCATGCACCACCACATCACTCACAGGCATATGTCATAATATATTTCTTTCATGTTTCAGATTTACAGTGCTCTTTTTTCCTGATTAATTCAGGTGGGACTTAGATCATTCATATGGGATCATTAAAATCTAGGCATCTAAGTTGAGCTTCTGAGCATTGCTTATTAGCTGTAACCCACACATATTACCTTATTTCCATTCTAATTTAGTTCTATAAATATTTTACTTCTTTTAAGACATCTTTTTTCTAACCTTTGGACTATTTATAAATGTATTTTTTTAATTTCTTAATATTTAGAACTGTTCCTCTCATCTTCCTCCTATGGATGACTACCTTGATTTCATGGTCAAAGAATATTCTGCATTACTTCAGTTAGTTTGAATTTTTAAGGTTTGTTTTATAACTAAGCTGTGAATCATTTGAGGAAATAGTCTATGAACATGAAAAAAATATGTTCTATTATTAGCTATAATGTTATGTCACTTAGACTCACATACCTATTATTCTGTATATGTCAAGTAAATCCCACCAGCTAGGTGTGTTACTAAGATCTATATTTTATGTAAAATTTGCTTATATTTTATGTAAAATTGTATGATTTTCTCACAGGTATGAAAGTTTTGTATTTGTTTATTTCATCTTCCAGTTCTACTTTTTTTTTCCTTTTTGGGTGTTAAGACTCTGCCATTTAGTGTATGATTATTTACAATTGTGTCTTCTTGATTGGGTCTTTTAATATTATATAACATCTCTGTCTAGTAATTTTCTTTGCTCTTCAGTCTATTTCACCTGACACTAATATATCATACAGTGAACTTCTTATCTCTCACTGAAAATTTTAGTGAACCCAAAGTTATCTCAAAGATAACTTTTTTATATTTATTATAGTGTTATTTAATTTATGAGGGCTGGAGAGATGGCTCAGCGGTAAGGCACTTGCCTCCAGTGCCTAAGGCCCTTGGTTCAATTCCCCAGTACTCACATAAACCAGACCCACAAGGTGGTGGCCATGGTGTTCTCTCTCTCTCTCTCTCTCTCTCTCTCTCTCTCTCTATCTCTCTCTATCTCTATCTCTCTCTATCTCTCTGCTTGAAAAATGAATAAATAAAATATTTTTTTAAAAAGACTGCTAACACGGTTCTGTTGATGTTCAATTTGTTTGAAAAAAATTATGGTGAGCAAGTGCTTTATCCTTAATGTAATTTTGAAAAACACATATACATAGTCAATATATGTGTAGTTTAAAAGAAATATTAAAATTATTTTGCAAAGTTCTCCAAATTATAGATTTTATGCCATTGCATTACATTGACAAGTTAAAGGAAAGAATTTAAAACTTCAAAATATTGTTCTTTTATCCATATTGTTATCAGACAAAAGGACAGTTCCTTTCACTTGAAGACATTGTAACTTTCATGTTGCAAGCACAAAAATCAGGCAGAGAAAATGTGTGAAACTCAATTCACTGTTGATGTTGACATTTTCCTTTCATCAAGACAGGAGACTACAAAATCAGATAAATCCAGAAAGTGTTAGTAATAAATTGTAATTAATATGCCAAGAAAGGCAAAGCATCTTTATGGAATTGATATTCTATTAGATGTCAAATCCTATCTCTTCTGTGTGAATTTAATAAAATATCTTTATTAATATTCTTTCTTCAAATCATATGTTTGAGAAAACCTAAAATTCATGATATCTTCTGCATTGTAGTTTAAACTGTGTTTCTCTCTATATATAGAATTCTTCATAAACTAATTTTGTATTTTTTAGTTACATTACTTTGTGCCTCCCATAAAATTTAAGCATGGGATCTGTGGATGGAAATACAGATTTAGTTAATTATGATCAATAATCAGTAGCTCTGGATGCAGCAGTAGTTTGAGAGAATTGAATGCACTCTCAGCACAGTCAGTAGTCTCCTATGTAATCTGCCTCCCGTCTACCTCAAATATTTCATTCTGATCTTCCTGTCATGCTATAACTATTTACTGGCTACCCGCTGCATGCCTGGCATCTTTCAAGGTGTCCTGGACATCCAAGAGTGAAGAGAAAGCACTATTCTTTACCTACTACCAAGAGTGCACATTGTCGAAGGAGACCCTTAGACCAATCAAATTCATGAATTCTTGCTTTTCTATGCATTTACACCTATAATTACTCAAGATTTTTTTATTTTATTTCCAACTGATTGCCAGTTCTTATCTGCAGTCTTTTGAATGAAAGGATTTAGAGGAAATTATAGTCAGATCATTCTTGTTATTTAGAACAAACACAGTACGCACACTTACAACCCTTATGGAACTAATGTCAGAGTTCAAGAGAGTATCTGATGGGTGTGATAACTTGGGGGTCAGTCCTGTCAAAACTGTTTAGAATGTGTTAATCTGGGAATGATATTTTCCCAGAGAAACATGTTGGTATGTTGTAGAAGGAAGGATTTATTTTGGGTCACATTTCAAGGGGACAGTCATCACTATGGGGGAGACACATTGGCAGCAGCTTCAAGCAACTGGTCACTGCACCTGCCCCCAGAAAGCAGCGACAGATGACATGAAGGCTGAGCTCATCTACCTCTCCTTTTCATATAGATCAACCCCAGCCACAGTGCTGCCCACAGTTAGGGTAGCGGCCCCATTTTAATTAACCTTACCTAAGCACTACTTCATAAACACATCTAGAGGTTTGTTTGCATCGTGATTATAAATTCCATCAAGTTGATAAGACCAACCACTCCATCTACTCTTGTGACTTTTAAAACAATGAAGCGATTAGACATATTTCCAACTTTATTCTATTATTACCACTATTCTACAATTACAAGTTGTAAAACTGAAGAGTTGGAAGTTCAGATGCATAAGGCCAAAGAGTTCATGGCTAAGACCTGCTTCACCTTCAAACTTAGTACAAATTTAAATACCATGGATTATACTCAAAAGAGGGCTTCAGTGTATTTATAAATCTTTTGAACTGAAAGATGTTTGCAAGTTTGAATGTGATTATTTAAGTGAAGGATGTGTGGATTTAATCTGATTTTAAAAAGCCAATCAATAACAACCTCAAAGAAAATATGGCATCTATTGAAAAAGCATGAGTTCCCTACTGCTATGCAGCTTACATCTTCCTCTTTTGTGTTTGAGGAGCTATGTGAAATTAAAAGTAAGTGACAGAGCTGGAGAGAAGGCTTGGTGGTTAAAGGGTTTGCCTGCAAAGCCGAAGGACCGCTGTTTGATTTCCCAGTACCAAGGTGGCACATGTGTCTGGAGTTACTTTGCAGTGGCTGGAGGCCCTGGCGTCCACATTCTCTGTCTGTCTGTCTCTCTCTCTCTCTCTCTCTCTCTCTCTCTCTCTCTCTCTCTCTCTCTCTCTCTATCTGTTCTCTCACTTTCTCTTTCAAAAAAAGTAAGTTGCAAATAATATATTCTACCACTTACCACTAGCTTGGGATATGTAATTAGACATTCAAGGAAGCAGTTGTTCAAGGCATGTCTGTAAAGAAAGTTGCTTCCTTTGAGACTGAATGAGAAGCATCGACTTACTTCTATAGTTTTTTGAGTCATCTTCTGCAAATATTCACATTCAGCCTCATCTCTGGTAGGAGCAAGTGGGAGAAGAAGGCCGCCAGTTGGCTCATTGCTGCAAAATGAGGAAACAGACGTGCTTTTCTCCCAGCTCATGTACACTTGCCTCCAGGGAGAGGCAAGTAGTAAAAGAGATTAACCTTAATGCCTGTATTTCAGTAATTAGATGGGAAGAGGGGCTGGAGACTTACCCTTCAATGAATGTTCACTACTTCAGGAAATATAACAAGTCAAGGATTCCCCAAGAAATCCAAACTAGGCATTTCATTTCAGCTTTAAAAAGAAAATTACAGGTATAACAGATGTGAAAGTGCTTTGAATGATACATAAAAGACAAGAAAAATGTGATTGTTTAGGAGGGAAAGAATTCCCCACCACCTCCTCCAAGATTGCATTCCACTTTCCGTACATAACTCTGGGAGCAGAAAAACCCAGCACTGAATGTGCACAAGGGTGGATGACTGCAGAGTGAGAAGTGTTATAATTAGGAATTTGCATATTTAGATAGGATTATCTAAATTTATTTTTAGTGACTTGTTTTTTCTCTTAATTTTGAATACTTAACAATGATATTTTTCCCTTTGGAGAACAGGGATTAATACAAGCTAATTCTATCTTCATCTGGCTGAGGGTTCTCAGACTGCTCCTGTGGGTTTAGGGATCAATCACAGATGAGTTAACACCAAGCCCTTCTTTGCTGGCTCTGTATTCATTTCTGACTTCTTACCCTTAGGTAAGAGCTACAGCTCCCTTCTCTGTGAGTGGGAAAATCAGCTTATTTTCCACCTTCAGAATTCTTTGTTTTCTATTTTCCTTTTTTATTTATTTTAATTTTATTATTTATTTGTTTATTTGGCATCTGTCAGATGACTCAGGAAAACAGGATTTCTCTATTTCTCATCACTTCCTTGGCAGATATGTTAATAGATCAAAGCATCTACTTATGTAAGTCTCACAACAATCTTATACGCCTAAATCATCATCCAGGAACCCAAATGAGCACAACATTAACTTTTCCTCTTGTGTATGTCAAATCACTTACAGGTTTATCCAATTGCTACTTCTTCATGATTCCTCCCAAAGCTCCCAAAGCCTCTTCTTGTTATGTAGATTAACTAGTATGCTTCCTCATTAGGCAAGTCTTTCAAGGGAGTGAGGGAGGGAGCAGATGTAGAATTCTTAATGGCAGAGCTATACACAATAAGCCCTGCTCTAAGGAAGGGTCCAGTCCATGCAGCTCAGCAGGTGCTATCCTCAACAGCAGTGCGATCTTCAAACCAATAGCAGCAGCATCTTCAGGTAACCTGTTGAGAGGGGGAAGTCCTGGGCGCAATGCTTGACATACCTAGGTATACTTTTAATGAAGTGTCCATGTGATTTCTCTATTAATGCCCATGCACTTCTGCCCGGTCAAGGAGCCCTCTTCCTTAAGGATCTCTGTACAAATACTTACAATGGGATTAATTCACTTTAACACATCCTTTAGTATTATAGTATTGAGATAAATTACTATTTAACTTTTATCATATTGTCATCCTATTCACATCCTTTCTTCTGAGCTGTGATCCATGGCTATATGTCCTTTTTATTATTTTTTAATTTCCTAGAGCTAATCACTTCCTTCCCCCTTGCTTCCTTTTCTGCATTCCTGGAGCATTGCAGTATTTCTTCCTAACCCAACTAACTGAATAAAGTAATTACTCTAAGCACTATTGTATTCACCTCTGCCCACTTCTTCATGGGAGGGGTATTCGATTCTGGTGTCTTTGGGCTATGGTTGTGTTTACTGCTGTGGTTTTAGGCAGAGTGCTCCCATGGGTGCTCCCTGTCTTCTCTGTGGGAATCTCACTTCTGTATCCACAAGCATCATCTCTTGATTTAGTTGATTTATTCTTTTCTCCTTTCTTCTCATCCCTGACAGAAGATGAATGCAAATTAATATTTTGAAACATTTTATATATATATATATATATATATATATATATATATATATATATATATATATATATAGTGGGGGGGCAGACATGTACATTTAAAGGCCACAGATTGAAGTCCTGTGTCCTGTATCTTCCTTGATCACTCTCTACTAATTGAGAAAGGGTTTCTCACTGGAAACCAGTGAGATTCAGGAATCCTCTGTCTCTGTCTCTTATTATTCCCCCATCTCTGCCTGGGATGACAGGTGGACCACCACACATACCACACATACATTGGTGCTGGGGGTTTGATGTTAGGTCCTCATAACTGAAGAGAAAGCACTTTACTGATTGAGACATTTCCTCAGTCCCATATTTCTTGGCTGAGCCATCTCTTCAGCCCCATTTTTAAAAGATGTTGATGAGAAATTCTTTTCTTCTACTGCTCCACCTGAAAATTAAGTATTTTTAACAAACAGCTGAAAAATGGCATGGAAGCCCTATGTTTGTGATGGAATTGGTCTACCAATTAAGTTTACTCTGTGAGGATCTGACCCGACAGAAACCCACTTGTGATGTTGAAAAACCCTCTGAAATCAATGTCTTTTCTTATGGACATTTAAGTTTTCCCCATAAACAACTTTCAATGTCTGGCCATGATAAAGAGAGAAAGAAGCTAATTTTGTGCTTGACTATCAACAAGTACTGTGAGAGCCACGCTAAATGGGTGGGGACTGTCCCTTCCAAAGGCAGACTTTCAAGTGTCAGAAATGCTCTTCTTAGCATAGGAACGTGAGATGTGGGTACTTCCATGATCTGAGATTTTCTGAAATTCTTCATCTGAAAGTGGAGCCTACCCCCACGGGAATCCTGCTTGTAGTCACTGCATATTCAGCCTGGTTTCTTCAGGCTGACTGAGACATGGGATGAGAAGAATAAATGCCTAAGATATAAAGACGAGGTGATAGATTTGATGACTAGGTGATAGAAAGGAGAAATCGAGGTCAGAGAACAATTTTTACTTGAGTAAGTGACTTTTCTCTCAGTGGCTGGTATTGGAACTTACTGTCTAATAAAAGATATCGAGTGTATATAGTGGATTAAGATGGATATACATTAATTGTATATTGTTTTTATTATGTGGTGCATGTTAGGCCTTCCAAGATGTCCAATTGTGAGTTGTGTATGCAGTTCTGAATATTCAGAAAGTGATGTTTGCTAGAGATGGATAGAAATAGAAGCTGCCTTGTACATAAGTAAGTTAAATTATGGTATAACATAAAAAGAGCAGAGAAGAGAACATGGGGAAGCATGAACGTATTACGGTAGTTGAGAAAGGTTTTCAAAAGACAGTGTTGTGGGTGATCTATGAAGCAAACTGGAGTATGTGAGAGAGATTTCCTGGGGAAACTTCTGTAAAGGATGAAGGTGAGAGGAGGAAGAAGCAGTAGGGGAGAGAGTGCACGTCCCAATGTGAATCTAACACCTCTGAAAGGGGAAACAGGAGAAAGAGCTGGACAGAAAGAAGAGCAGTCATAATGCAGTGTACTTCTCACAGCAGTATTTCCATAAACAAAAGTGCCCTCTGTCTTTAACTGGGCAGCACCCCAGGCAGAAGGTCAAGTAGGCACACAGGAGGTGGTCAGCACAGTCACACAGCCTCCATCTCTGAGAGAGCAGTTCTTGTGGGAAGAAGATACGACAGGCAGAGCTTAGAAATATGGGAGGGTGAGAAGGAATGGTGGTGCGAAAGCCATAGAGAGGAAGCTACCCATAATTTTTTCTGTGAAGATAAATGATGGATAAATCATGTTAAAATTGAAAACTTTAGCCTGAGATTTTACCCTGTACAACCTGTAGTTAAGACTCATGTGCAAAAATGTGCATAATTTGAGGCAGCATTAAAACTGGGGGAAACATAGTTCTGGAGAGGATGATGGATTGGCTTTAAAGTTTAGACCCATTTATAATTTTCACATATGCACTTTGAGTTGATTTGAAATATTTCATACTTGAGTTTCCTAATGGAGTTAATTAATCACAACTGATTTCACTGCAAACACAGCACACCAGAAGCAACGCAGCTACAGCATAAGTGGAAATCAGGGTGTATCTTTCCTACATACCTGTGGGTGAGGAAGAGGTTTGCTCCCTTCAGTGATACGCTTTTCCCAATAGAGCTATGTTCTCACTTCAGTAAAATATTCTATTCCAATATGGCTAAAAAATCAATCATTGCTTTGGACTCTCAATTTTCATAGTATTTGTGGTAGTTTTGAATAGATGTCCCCCAATAGAATTTATTATAATGGTATTTATTATAATTGTAAATTGTCTTCAGCCTTCTGGCTGGAGGAAGTGTCACTTTGGCCTGGCCTCCTGGTGTCTAGCCCTGAGGTATTTCAATTGGATGAAAAATTCTAAGGATACATACGCAAAGCAGCATCCAGAACCCAAGCCTGGCAGTCCTGCTGTTTTGTGAATCACAGTGTTACAGTGTGCTTGCTTGCTTGTTTGAGGTGCTGGTGGTGGGACTCATGCTGTCAACTACTCTCATTCTTAGGCTTTTGCCTCTTGTAGTGGTACCACAGAAGGCACTCTCATGGCTGAGTTTCCTGCTTGCTAGTTGCAAATTTGGGGGAATTCACATGAACCGATTCCTATGAGTCTGAGTTTTTGGAGAGCCCTCTGCTTGCTTCTGTGAAAGGGGGCCAACATTTTTCCTTAACTTCCCCTGTGTCTGATACTTCAATAAATACTTTCCTCCTCAAAATTGTTCCTGGTTTGAAGATTCGTCCCAGCGGCATGTGGCTGACTACAACAGTATTTTTTCTGAGCATCTTTAAGGTTATATTTTTTGGACCTTGGGAAGCTGAAAAATACAGGCCCATATTTAAAAGTTCTTACCTAGATTTGTATAAACTTCCTCAAATAATTCAGAAGCATTCATTTTCCAAAGTGTCTCGGGTGTGGCTACCCTACACATATACACAGCACAGAAACAGAGTTGATAGGCCAGGAAGAACCTGGCCACATAGAAACCCAAACATCCATTTATTGTAGGGTACTTCTGCATATGAATGCAGAGGGATGGCTGTGAGCACAAGCTCCCCCAATGACTGCAAAGAAGAGCTGTGCAAAAAGGAGAATAAGTTCTGGGTAGACAGACAGAGAGAGGCCAGGAAGGAAACCAGTGGTTGAGTCCTTGCAGAGGAAGAAAAGACAAGACCAGAGTATCTTTCTATTTTTGAGAACAATTTGAGAAGAGTTGCTATTATACCTTTACTAAAAGTTTGATGGAATGTGGCAGTGAATTCATCTGGTCCTGGGCTTTGTGGAGAGGCTTTAAATTACATCTTCAATCTCATTTCTGGTAATAAGCCTGTTTATGATATTGATCATTGGGTTTTAACTTTAGAGAATTATATGTGTTTAGAAATATTTTCATTTCTTCCAGGTTTTCCAGCATTATGGAATATACGTTTTCAATGTATTCCCTAATGTTCTAGATTTTATTGGGGTGTGTTGTAACAACTTCTCCTTTGTCTTTGATTTTCTTAATTTGGTTCTTCTCTTTTCTTCTTTTTATAAACAAGAAAAAAATATATTATTAATTTCTAGAATTTCTTAAAAAGATGTTTCCAATGATTTTTATTTTATTTGTCTAAGAACAACTAAAATGGCTCTAAACTACATAGCAATGGAAATAAAGATAGCAACATAGGCACATCAATATGATGTGTGTGTGTGTGTGTGTGTGTGTGTGTGTGTCACATTTGTGGTGATTAGTGCCTATAGGGCCTCCACATACTTTGTTGGGCATTTTTCTGAGTGTATCCTCCATAGTTTTAATAGGAAATTAACATCTGAATCTATACAGTCACAGACTGAGTGAAGCATTTTTTCTCCCCTCTATGTGGATGGTCCTCATCTTATCCACTGAAGGCTTAAATAAAAGGAGATCATCCTCTGCTCTCTCTGCCTGAATGTCTATGACCTGAGCTATCAGCTTTTCTGTCACTCAGTTCAGAGAAGGCTGGGACTCATGCTGTCAACTACTCTCATTCTTAGGCTTTTGCCTCTTTTAGTGGTACCACAGCAGGCACTCTCATGGCTGAGTCTCCTGCTTGCTGGTTGCAAATTTGGGGGAATTCACATGAACTGATTCCTATGAGTCTGAGTTTCTGGAGAACCCTAAGCCCCCCTTACCTCCATACACATGATGTAAAATAATGATATGCTTGTAAAGACAGAGTTTTGAATCTTTTAGAGTATGGGTAAGCAGGTATATAAAGGTAAATACAGGTAGGTTGTGTTTAATTTGTTCCTATTGTACTGGCAGAGCATCACAACCTTAAAGTAGAAAATAATTATTTTGTTACAAATCATAAAATATAGGAAACTAGAGTGCTTTTAGAGACATGTGTGATGATAAAAACAATTGAAGTCATTAAGCCTCAGTGAGCTCAGTAAAGTGTTTACTGATCATGGTGATTTTGTGTTGAGCTGAATGAATGGCCGTCTCTAGGGGTGGCATCAATAATCCATCTGAATTTTTTGGTACTGCTAACACTGAAGAAAGTAAGAACAAGGTAATTAAAATTGTAATTAAATCAACACCAAGAAATAACTTGAGAGAGAAAAAGTTTATAATTTTCTTCAAAAATTTCCCTTTAGAGAGGCTTTCAGATTTGCTCTTGGTATGTATGCTATGCATTTCCTCATCACATCTACTGTCTGGAGGGATTTGCAAATCAAGTTGGCCATAAAGGTTTGAGTTATTTATTAATTCCACAATTTTAAATGAAAGAAAATTAAATCTTCAAAACAGAGTAGTAGTACAAGTCTTTGAGGTAGCAAAACAATGACATGCCACCAAATTTCTTGTGTAATATCATAAATTCCTCTAAACATACATATATTACATTTTAGTTAACAGATGTTAATCTTGGAAGAGAACTTTGTGAATAGAAATAGAAACCTTTCAATTTTCATGTTTCCTTTTATAAACTTTTTTACCTGCCCAGTGGTAATGCAGGGCATATGGAGGCCATCTGAATCAGAGGGTGCTTTGTGAACAGAAGCATTCAAATACAATCACAGTGGCAGGTTTAGGGAGGTGTAACAGAAGAACCAGGAGAAGAAATGCATCTAGAGTAAGGCAGAAAATCCCTCTTCTTCACAACTTCAGAAGAAACTAAGAATGCACAAGAGATGGGTCTGTGCTCCTAGGGAAAATGGGAATCGCATCACATAGCTTGATGTCAGTTGAGCTCTGGACAGGAGTGCAAAGATCCGGCAAGAGAGACACTTATTCAAGCGCTTCCACAAATGATAAGAAATTCAAATGGATGCTTTGAGAAGGAAGTGTGTCTTGCTAAACACTGGATATTTGGGGAGGGGAGGAACCATGAATGAAATGAGAGAAGACTCCATTCAACAGCAGACATGGGCTTCATTGGGGGAAAGCCAGTGAAGGCTGTGAGCAGGCATGTCCCAGGGAAGCTTATGGGACAGTGTGGTCATGGGAATTCTTTGGTTGCCAGGCTGGTCAGCTGGTCTCAGGGTGTGGTTCCCTTCAGGGAAATGATAAGTGGACATGTGACTTGGGCCATTCAGGAAAGCGATAATTGGGATTGGTGGTATGGGTCTTTCTGGGAAGCAAAGAGTTCAGTGCCATGGCTGTCAGAATTAAGGAGTGGAGACTCTGGTTCTAATACTGGATGATGCACTTAGATCTGTACTCTTCTCAAGACTCCATTAAAATCCTTGTAAAGGGACATGAGGCTAATAAGCTTCCAGCTGAGGGGATGGCAGCAGGTAAAACCCCGAGAAGTAACTCTTGTAAGCTAGAAACTGGGAGGCTATTTGCAAGGACAGGGAAACTGGAATCCCAATGAACACAAGGAAAGTTCCAGTGAGAAGTCAAGCTACTTATGATGCTGAATTTAAAAAGCTCAAGACTCAGGGGTATTCTTTTTCATCCCATGTGAGGTGCGGGGTTGAAAACAGGCAGCTATTTATGTGTCTACATAAAGAGGATATTAGCTAGTCTTATCCAGAGTCACCTGTAGAAACCTGAAAGCATGCAAATCATACCAATATTCAGGCCCTATGCCCAGAAAAGTTGATTTAAGTGAGTCTGGATGGTACCCAAGTCCTGAGAAGGACTTGATGTGCAGTCAGTGGTGTGAACCACAGTCCTCACACATAGTGACCTCTTTCAGAGAAATAAGACAGCCTATAATTCAACTCTCTTGCCTAAGAGTTCCATCTAACAGGTCACAGCCAGAAGAAGCAGCTACCCTTTCTTTTCTCTCCCCTCCTACCAACAATTCTACCTGTTAAATGCAGCCGGGCTTGGAATACAGACAGTTCAACCAGAACCCTAGCAGAAGGGGATTCCATAACAGAGGTTGCTTATATGTTAAGAATATATAAAATACCTTACATGTAATATAAAATGCATTCTATACCATTAAATATGCAATATTAAACAATACATAAACAAGAATATATGGAAGGGCAGCAAACACCACTTTCATGAACTATTGAGTTATCATCCTAAAAATACTTTTGGACGTGTGTCTACATTCCCCACGAGAGAAAAATAGCTCTTCAAAAGAAAGAAACAACAAGGTTGGTCAAGGAGGCAGATGCCCTCCAGGGTTGACTCTAACACCCACATGACCACATTTAAAATCAGGAATGTAGGGGTTTGTGCCATGAATTTTCATGTCATTATGTTTTCATGCCATGAGAGCAATTTTGATACAAAACAATATTGCTCCGAAAAGAGAAGGCTGTCTCTTGGAATGAAGGTGAAGGAGGATTTAAAACCCCTTGTAGGTTGTACTGTCAGGACTAATTTGGGTGCTAAACTTCTATTTGCAAACCTAAGTAAACAGGAATGCAAACAGCTTGAACAAGATGGAATTGTGATATCGCCCAAAGGAACAAGCTGATGGGGGAGAGCTCAGCAGGCATTTGAATCAACAGCATCTGCAGCTACTTTAACTGGGATTCACACAGCCTGGGCTGGACCGAGACAAGCCAGGCTTAACCCGTGACACCTGCAAGGAGGGCAGAGAGCCATGCCCTCGACATTCTGATAGCCTCTCTAGCTTGGACAGCATATGAGAGCTTGGGTTAGACAATGACTCCATCCAATTCTTCCACAGCTGTTGATCACAGTGGGCTCAGGCAAATTCTAAATTCCTGATCTCATCATCAGCAATAAATATTTATTGCATGCTTAGGGAGTACATAGTAGCCAAACTGAGTTTTGTACTGTATTTGAGTATAAAAAGGTTCCGTTTCAGACAATGCACTGAGGCAGAATTCTTCCCTAAAGAAATGATAAATAGCATCTTATATAATTAAAAGCCTTAGAGCAGAGTCTGCATTAGGGTCTTTAGTATTTGGAGAAAAAAAAATCTAGTGATGCCCAGAAAGAATGTCTTTTCTCTGTGAGTATTTTGGCTCTGTTCTGGTCAGCTGGGGCGCTCTGCTTGAGGGAACAGCCTAACTAAAGCAGCCAAGCTGGGGTGCCTGGTCTCCTAAGGTCTTCGTGCAGGCTCAGGGCTACAAGGAACAGATGCACAGTGCTCCTGGGCAAAGCTTAGCTTCTGGGATGCGGGGCGTTATTTCAAAGAGCACTGGTCCACGAGAGCTAATTAAACAGAAGCGTATGATTCACACTAAGTACCCTCACTCCATGCAAATGAAGGAAGCTGAGCCGCCTTCTTCACACAGACAAAAATTAAATGAAAATCCTCTTTAGGCCCCTGGGGGTCTCTTCTCTTAGGTAATGAAGAGTAGTCTGTATCCAGGACAGGATGGAATACGCTATAATTTTCATGGATAACTAAAGATTTCCTTTTACTGGTTTTACTTTAGCAAATAAATTGTGATCCCATCTTAATCATTGGTAACAAATTGGAAATGTAAGCAGACAAGCAACCCTCTTTCTACTTGCCGAAATAAGATGGAAAGAAGTGAATAAACATTACTCTGGAATAATGAGCTCTGTAATCTCAGTCTCATTTGCAAGATCTAGTGTGGTGTTTGTGTGAATGGGTATGCACACTGTCTTGCAAACCCAAGAACACTCTTTATGTCCAGACATCATCACACTGGGAGTCGAGTGGCTGGGCATTAACTAACATTGTCAAGGCACATGATACGTTACTGGAAGTTAGAAGCATAATGGACTTTTCCCCAGGCTAGCTGCAGCTCATACAGGATGACTGCAGGCTGCTTTGGTATGTGTGCTGCCTGCTTCTGTTTTCCTGCCTGCCATGCTGGACAACAAAATACACTCTTGTCTCTTTGATCTTCTTTAGATTGCCTTATGAAAAAAGGTAAAAGAAAAACACCATTTGGCAAATCAGCTGTCCCAAACTGTGACATATTTAAGCTGTGTCTTTAAGCCAGAGATTCTAAACCAAGGTTTCTAGAGCCTTTGGTGATGAGATGTGTTTTCATGTACATACATTTTTCAGGAGAGGAGTGTTTGCAAATGTGTCAATGACCCCAAAAAGCTTAGCCTTAAGCTAAAGTTTAGTGGAATTAATAATTTAGAAATACACATGAAGCATAATATCTTTTGAAAAGTACCCATAGATTATCTAATGAATTTCTAATACCACAGAATCTGAATTCATCAAATTGCTAGGGAAAAAGTTCTTATTTATTTGTATGGAATAATTCCATATGAAAACTTTTAACTGTTGTTAAGAATATAAACTTCTGGTCTTATAAGCTAAGAAAGGGTTTATTTGTTTTTATAGCATGTAAGCCTAAGAAATGTAGTCCATAAAATTTCATAATATTGGTAAATGATCTTATTATCCCTGGAATATAGACTATCTTATTGTTTCAAAGCTCTTTAATTTCCTTAAATACCACTGCATCTTTATGTGATATAACATCTGTTCTTTCTGCTCTGCAATGTAAAATTATGATTTTTCCAGAAGGGCTAATGTTGATATTTCAATAGGCCTTCATATAGTTTTATTTTTTATTTGCTTAACAAACTTTTCTTCATAGATGGAGAAATTGGTTTCATAAAGAGCATAAAATGCAATTTTATTGGTTTTGAAGAAATTGGTTTAATAGATTTGTTTCCCTGTCCTTTCTTGACTAATGTGAAAAAATGAGCTTTGTATTTGAGCCTCAAAATGAAAAGCGATTTTCTTCACACAAATATCACCTTCTATTTATATGTACACATTTTTAGAATTAACTTACTTTGTAGATATTCTGGAATTCATGGCTCATGATGTTTTTATTTTAAAAATGTACAGGATAAAAGAATGTATCCAGTCATATCCGCTGTTTCCTTAGAAGTATTTTCATAAAGATCACTCCTTTCTCCAATTTAGAAGCTCAGAATTCTAGTACTCAAATGGAACTCTGTTCTTTCCATTTCTCCCTATTCATTTCACCCATACATTACTAATATTAGAAATTTATAATTAGTATGTGTCTGATTCAAAGTGTCTCATTAAAGCAACATGAGCACTTATAATTTAGAAACAGGAGATGATTTTAAAGGCTTGGAGCAGAGCCTGTCACCTGACAGGAGTAACTGCCAGTCAGGGCAGTGCTGGCATCCAGCTGCCTGCTTCCTTGTGCCCACCCTCATTCTCTTTGGCAGCTCTAGAGATTCATGTATCCTCCTGTGGCTTGGATCCTGCTTCTTCACCCGGACCTGGAGATACTGGCAGTCCATTTCTGGATTGAACCACTTCACTGTACAAGCCTGAAGTGTACTTCTGTCCAGGAAAGGTATAGCAATTCACTTGATTTCCAGCAGCTTGGTTTACAACTCATCTATTCCCTTTTCACCTAATCTCAGGTCTACTTATACCATGTCTCAGAACCCCTCAATGTTCAATCTAAGTATATAGTTTGAGATACTAAGTATCTCAGTTTGGAGGCTGCAAAGGCTAGCATTGATTCCATATTTATTCCAGTCAAGTGGGAGAAATAAGAACATAACTTGTGATCGATCAATATCTCTTATTTAACAAATGCTTGAAATGCACTAGAGTCCTAGAAATGAGTCCATGCTTTAGAAAAATTCGATTTTTAAATTTCAGTTTTGAAATCAGATTAGTAAAGATCAGAAACATGCAAAAACATGCAAAATTTAGACCCAAGTCCATGTTTGAACAATGATGATAATAAACAGAATGAAGAACAAAATTAAATTTTTTTCTCCTGAGAATAAAAAATTATATGCTTTCTTTTTTCCCATATATTTTCCTCAAAGGAATAAAAGTTCAAAAACTATGAAAGAGCAGAAATAAAAGAATTTTTCCATCTCAAACTAAAACTAATGAAAAATGTTTCGGTATTGTTTATGGGAGTGCAAGCTTGTAAAGCAACTTTGGAAATCTGTATGGAAGTTCCTCAAAAATTTAAAAATGGATCTACCATTTGATCCAAGTACATCACTCCAGGGCATACACCTAAAGCCTCTACTATTTACTATAGAGTTACTTGCTGAATCATGATTGTTGCTGCTCTATTTACATTAGCTAAAAAATGGAATCATGCCAGATGCCAATCAGCTGATGCATGGGTAATAAAGATATGCTACATATACACAATGGGATTCTACTCAGTCTTAAGGAAATATAAAATTTTCAGGAAAATTGGTGGGTTAGAAAAATATCATACAAAGTATGGTTACACAGGCTCAGGTGCTTATAAGTAGTATGGAAAACAAGGGTAGGATGAGGCTTGGAGAGAGGAGAATCACGGAGGGATTAGAGGAAGGCTTGCATCACAGGCGAGTGGTAGGAGTATAGGAGGTGGACGGGTCTGGGGGATTGGGGTAAGGGAAGGGAAGGGGGAGATACAAAAACTAATGATAGCATGAATTGGTACAAGAGAAACCTTCCTCTTGGTTATTTATTTAAAAGATATAACTCTCTTAAAAGATACATACATATGTATATATAAGTATATGATATATATATAATATATATCCTATATATGATAGATAGATATTTGAGAGAGAGAGAAAGAGAGACAGGGAAAGAGAAAGAGAGAGAGTAAAATAAATCTGCAGGGGTGGAGAAAGTTTTTCCCTAATATTATAGGCTATTGCTGGTAAATCCCAGTGCCAGAATTGGGTTACCCTCCACTGTGAGTGGTTGGTCAGGGAGACTGATGAGGCCCCCAAAACAATACAGGCCATTGCCAAAGCACTTGGTTACCCACCATAACTGAATGATAGGACCTTACTGCTGAAGATCTCATAGGACATAGTCTCAAGATATAAAGAGATCATCCTGGAAATGAGATGGAAACCAGCTTCCTGGTGGATAGCTATCATACAGCTGGAAAGCACTGCCCAAGCTGCTGGGGGATCATTGTCAACAGAAATGTGAACAGGCAGTGGATCCTGCAAGCTACAAGATTAATCAGTCAGGCAGATGTACACACCAGTGCAATAGTGGCACACAGGCTGTAGAGGTAATCAACTGCTCTCTGATTGTGTTTGAGTTCTGCTCAGTGAGAGAGAACTCATACCTGGTACTGAGAAGCAAGTCAGAAACCTGTGGCTTAGAAGGGCATAGACCCTAGAGGGTAGCTTACACTGTTCTTTGGTTAAATGGAAAAGTTATGCCTGTTGAAATGTCAAAAATTTCTGCTGGGTGTGGTTTCACACACCTTTAACCCCAGCACTCGGGAGGCAGAGGTAGGAGGATCACCGTGAGTTCAAGGCCACCCTGAGACTACATAGTGTATTCCAGGTCAGCCTGGACTAGAGTGAGACCCTACCTTGAAAACCAATAAAACAAAACAAAACAACAACAAAAAATTTGTATAAATAATATCCCCATTTGATCCTCTTTGCTCTCAGATTTGGCTAGCGTATCTGGTTTTTACAGATTGAAGTCATCACTTAGACAAGAAAAGAAAGCCAATTGCAGGAGACAAGCCATCTGTATTACCTCTGCCAGGGCCCAGGAAACATCTCAATGCAATTCTGAGAACTCATTCAGGGAGATGGCACGAGAAGCTGAGGAGACTCAAAATTCATCAGAACAGAAAATCAGAGGCTTTGGAGAACTCAAGACAAAAGGAGACTTAAAAAAAAAAAAAAAAAAACAATCTCCAATATGCAGGAAATACTGTGGAAAAGGGGCAGAAAGGAGGTAAGAGCCCCAAGGTGGGAGGGTATACTGTGAGACATTGCCTCAGCCTCTGCACAGATAATGAATGACTGCTGTAGTCATGAACTCACAGTGATTACAGATAACCCACTGTGAAGGGTCCTAAACTGAATGTGGGCAAGGGAGAGGGGACAGACAGAAGAGTATATCCAAATGGGAATATATGAAAAATTTTCAACATGTTCATATAATAAAGTTCTCAATAAAATAAAAAGGATGGGGTTTTGTAACTCAGTCCCAATCTGTTCTGTCTTCACGCTTCTCAATAGGATTGTCTTCTTTAAAATGTGAAAGCAGAAGAACGACAATAGAACAATATGTGAGGTAGGACACATATGAAATATTTATAGGACAAATAATAAAAACAGTCTGTGATAGAATTAGACATCTGCATTTCAATGAGTTTGAATATTGTTTTGCTTTGTGAGTTGGCATCAATTTCCCTCCTCTTACTATTGATTAATGTTCATTTGGGCATTTTTTGAGCCTGATTTGTCTTACCTTTGTTTTACTGAAATCTTAAACAGAGGGTAGCCTATCTGGGGATGTAGCTAGTAATATAGCAGTAGTGTTTAAAATAAGAAAAAAGAAAAACCCAAAGGAGATATGAGTGAAAGAGCATAGATTTTTAGGACCTGAAATATGTAGGTCCATATGCAAATTTATTTGGCCACCTCTGGCTGTATGCATTTTTGGAAGTTATTTTTTTTTTTTTTCTGTTAGAGTCACTGTATTTTTCACATGAAATCATCTCTGGGGAAAAAACTCAAGAATAGCATTATTTTGGAATTTCAATTTTTTTTTTTTTCCTCTGAATTCATACATTGAAAAGTGGTAGTGACACCTGTGTCTTTTCATGGGGTTGCTGTGAGCCACGCCACACCACTGGAGGATAGAAAGTTATAATTGATAGACACAATCTACTGTGAATTACTCTAAAATTCACTGTACTTGTGACTTAATATCTTTTTTCTTGTTTTGAGTGATTAGATTTTAAAGTTCAAAGACATCCCTGTCACTCATGTTCCCAAATCATGTTTCTGTTTAGAAAAGTCACTGTTTGACAACCTTACGTGGGGAATAAGGAACATTACTAGGCTGATTTGTATTGCCCTGGGTTTGTGACTGCATGTTATATGATGCAATGGTGATGCTACAATTGGATTTTAAAATGAATAAAAAAAAACATTTTTTATCTTTTTTGTTACTTAATGCAAACGTGATTAATACTATAAGCCACTGGATTCAATTTTGATGCTTAACTGACAAATATAAATAATATGAAACTTTTATAGATAAAGGAAGTAAGCATACCTAATGAACAGATTAATAAGTATGTGATGCTTAATAAATTTCTGTTTTATTACAAATAGAATATTAAAGCTTATTAAAAGAGAAATGCCTTGTGTTGTATAAAACAATTCTATCTGCCATTATCAAATCTTTATAGAACTAATTGTACTCATTTCTCCTGTTAGTAGAAAAAGTCATTTGAAATATTCAGGCTTTTGGAAAAGCACATTCAAAGCTTGTTCTCGTGAATAAAATGTATTTTCAAATTGGCAATTAATTACAAAAAAATCTCCATAGTTTATTCAAAATTTGAAATGACACATTTTTGAACTTCTGTTAACTTGGCCACTGGTTTCTTCTATTCTATTTTCTCAGTAGTGTTGCTTTTTTCTTGGCATGGGCATCTCTTACATTTCTTAGAAATATTGACCATTTTTTTAGCAAAATAAGTTTCCCAGTGGTTGCAGATGACTTGTGAATGTGATAAAAAAAAAAAAGAAGAAAGTGCATTGATCTCAAATCCAATAATCCCTAATGTGCAGACAGAAGTCTTTATGAACACTACTTACTTATAAGTGTCTATTATGTCACTCATCTCCAAGGACTCAAGGTATGGGTTTATCATTGTGATTGTGCCTTTGAAGCCAATGAGAAAAATGCCAGCAGCAGATTATGAATAAAATCTGTTTTACTTAGCGCTGCAGTCATACAATAACATTAAAATAATCATCTCATTATCATCTCATTAAAATAATTGGTTCTTTCAGTGAAAAAATTTCAGCGAAAGTTTGCATCTTTCATATTTTCATGCATGTGAGGAGTCATTTTTCTTGGAGCTTTGACTTAGTATACACTTATTTAAATCATAGTCTCATTAAGTACTCATTAAAAAATTAAAACATGGGGAAAGGGCCCTGGGGTTGGTGTTTGTAAACTTGCCTAGGTCCAGGCGGGGGCGAGGTCAGCATGGGGCCCTGGGGCCTGGAGGAAGCGCCATGCGGCCAGCGGGAGGCCATGCCAGGCAGGTTTCTGGACCAGACCTAGAGCTTCACTGAAAGAATTCAGCAGGAAAACCAAGACTGGCAGACAGACTCTCTTCTTCAGAAACTAGGCAGAAGCCAGGCAGAGACCAGGGATTCTTGAAACACCTGTTTTCCTTCTGGAGGACACTAAATTATTTTGGAAGACAAAGGCAGTTCAATATGGCAACTGGACTGAAAGGACAGGAAGGAGCCATGTCCCTGATTTGGTGACAGCTCTGCAAACAGCAGTGTCTTAAGGAACTCCTGGACTTTTGAGCTCATTAAATGAAAACTCAGCATGGCTCAGGCAAGTCTCCTGGCTTGTGAAGGCCTAGCAGGTGTGAGTTTGGTTCCCACTGCAGCCAGCAAGAAGATGATGCTGAGCCAGATTGCCAGCAAGCAGGCCGAGAATGGCGAGCGGGCAGGTACCCCTGATGTGCTGAGGTGCTCGACTCAGGGCCACCGAAAAGATAAGTCCCGGAGTCGCAAAGATGATGACAGCTTGGCTGAAACCTCTCATTCAAAAAAGACTCTTAAAAAGGTGGTGGTAGTGGAACAAAATGGTTCTTTTCAAGTAAAGATTCCCAAAAATTTTATTTGTGAACACTGCTTTGGAGCTTTTAGAAGCAGTTACCACCTTGAGGCACATCCTTATTCACACTGGTGAGAAACCATTTGAATGTGATTTCTGTGATATGCGCTTTATCCAGAAGTACCACCTGGAATGCCACAAGCGTGTGCACAGTGGTGAAAAGCCTTGCCAGTGTGAACGGTGTCATCAGTGTTTTTCTCGGACAGACCGATTGCTCAGACACAAGCGGATGTGCCAAGGATGCCAATCCAAGACTTCTGACAGACAGTTTTCTCTATAGGCGCCAGGGGCCCTGGGTGGTGGGGTGATCAGAAGAATCTACTGAAGAGCGCACCCTCCCATAGTCTGGTCCCACCACCGCCCCTCTGAATCTGTCCGCTTTCCTGGAAGAGTGGACCTGGGAGACTGGACAGTGACTCCAGAGCCTTAGCTCTGCAAATAATCAGACTATGAGTATCTCGGGGAAGTTCCTACAACATTCCTGGGTAGGGGAGCTAGTCCCTGGACCCTTGACTGAGGTCATAGGTGGGGACTCAAGGTACAGGACCAAGACTGAAGTGTGGCTCCCAAGACCTTGGACTCCAGCAGGCAGCTGAAATGGGAAAGATTGGAGAAGGGAATTTTCTTCTGTTTTTGTTTATCTGAAAGCATTCAGCAGGTGAACTGTGGCTCTATAAAGCAAGGATGATGGCTGGTCCAGGCCTCCCCAGTTTGAGTTTATAGTTCTACTTGATCCTCAGTGTTCCACAGCCCTGCACCTTACCTTCTCTCTGAGGGAGAACAAGGCCAGGGATGGCAGCTGAGCTCACTTTGGCCTTCTTATACACTGTAGGGATGGAAGGAAAAACAGTGGGAAGAACAGACATGGGCTGGATCCCAAGAAGAGTGGGCATTCCTTTTACCTCCTCAAGAGAAGAGTAATGCTGGGCCCATGGGTACCTGAGGGGCCAGCTCAAGTGCCTTTTGGAGGAAACTGGGGTGAGAGTGGCTGTTGTAGCCTTGTCTCTGGGCATTTGATCTTGGATACGGTCTATGGCTGCCTCATTGGCATTGACTGCAAATGCTAAACAGCGATCTCGAGCAGCGAGTCGTGGATGTTCTCTTGTGCTGTCATAGGGGC
>PVHP010010993.1:0-30000 GCA_004024765.1 Zapus hudsonius
GAGAGAGAGAGAGAGAGAGAGAGAGAGAGAGAGAGAGAGAGAGAGAGAGAGAGAGAGAGAGAGAGACCTGAATGAGCTGGCTCTGGGAAGACAAGATATCCATCTTCAAGTCACTCTAAGGCATAGATAGATTAGTGGCAGGATGACCCCCTCCCTTCCCTGAACACATCTGCTTGGTTTCATGTAAGTTACATGAACTTCTCCTCTAATTAGCTAATTTACCCTCTCCATTCCCACCTATCTTTTGGGGGGGGCGATTGAAAGCTTTTCTGTTTGGTTTCCAACAGACAAGATGCTGGTTTGTGAAGGCACACAGCCAATTCTGGGAGAAACCCACATATCCACAGTTAACTGTGATCTCTTGCTAATCCCATCGAGGAGAGAACCTTTTTATTGATTTTATGATTTATTATTCTTTTATTGTATTTATTTTATTTCCGAAATTCAGAAAATAAAATATAGATGAAAGGGACAGCCAGATGGTTTTTTTTCCCCCAAAAGGTCATTTCTGAGCCCATCACAGAAATGAGGATCCAGAAATCTTTATGAGTCCTGCCTTTCTGACCAACTGGCAGTGACTTTTGGCAGCTGGCTACAAGGGGCTCTTGTCCTTTCCAGAAACACTTGCCATACCCTTGCTATTGCCAGCTTGCCTTGGACTAGGTGAAACTTTTGCAACATTGTTGTTGTTTCCCTGGCAACATGACTATCCTGCACTAACTCAATCAAGGGAGATTCCTACCGTGGGGAAAGTTTGGCAGAGGGTTGTTTAGATACCTCCAGGTCTCTTTCTCCTCTCTACTTGATATTTTTTATGAACTATAGAGAGCTCTTGGAGCTAGAGAGATGGCTCGGCGGTTAAGGTGCTTGCCTGCAAAGCCTAACTACCTGGGTTTGATTCCCTAGTACCCATATAAAGCCAGATGCAGAAGGTCGCAAATGCATCTGATATTTGTTGCAGTGGCTAGAGGCCCTGGCATGCCTGTATTCTCTCTCTCTCTCTCTCTCTCTCTCTCTCTCTCTCTCTCTCTCTCTCTCTCTCTCTCTCTCTTTCTGTAAAAATAAATAAAATTAGAAAAAAATATGGAGCTAATTTTGGGCCACTGGTAACTAGGACCACAAAACTCTAGTATGTCCACTTCACTGTCGTTACTTTCTGCTTCCCGGGAATAAGTCAGACCTCTTGAAAACTGTCCATGGTGAGGATTTAATTCAACAATCAACCCCCAAAAATGTGGGAATGTGGGTTGAATAACATTCCACTCCTGACCTTTGGTTTGTCCACTATGGATGTGCTCTGGATAGGATACGTGAAAGAGAAAAACCTGTTCCCTTTCCATGGGCCAAAGTCCTTACCTTCTGAAGATGAGAAGTTGTCGGGAAATAATTCCCGGTTGTTGACCTGCCTAAGGTCTGAGGGTCAATCAAGGCAGAGTGAGATTCTCTGAGACTTGCTTGGGGAGAGTTTCAACCACTTTTAGGAGGGTCTCTGTCATGAGAATCAACTCGAAGTAAGATGTGAATTGTTACAGGTTAATTTGAAAGCTAGCTAACTCCAAGCTACCTGCTCAGACCATTCGAGTTCAAGGTTAGACCACATTCCAGCCTCTACTTGTGACTTTCTTGGAGAGAAACCCAGCCTTTCAGAAGCAGAATAAAACGAGGCTATTGAAACAATATACAAGCCATGCTCCCATGAAGCTCACATGCTCTTTCTCAAAATGGTTTCCTAGAAAAATAAAAAGTAAAAATTTGGAATACTCCCAAGGTTCAAGAAAAAAATGTAGTTTCATTTTCTTTTTTTTTTTAGTTTTTTAGTTTCATTTTCTTTTACAAGACAACATTCCAACTTTTTCCTGATATGTATTTTCTTATTTATCTATTTATTATCCATTTATTTACTGTAGTACTGGGGATTGAACCCAGGACCTCATGCCTACTAAGTAAATATTCTAACAACTGAATCACACCACTAACCCTATGGCTATACCTTTTCATCTCAGCATTTCCACAAATATTCAAAACAATCTCCTGGGCATATTTTTTGGGGGGGTCTGATAATCAAACAATATCAAAGACAGAATTGCTTCAAACATTGTCCCCTTCTCTACTTCCTTCTCCTTCTGCTCCTCCTCCTCCGGCCTACCCAGCAAAGAACCTTACGTCACTCACAACGTCATTGAGCATGATTCTCACTTCTGCTCCAATGAGCCAATGATAGTGACACCATTGTCACTCTCTGTGGCTGGTTTTCTGTGTATTTTTAGTGTTTTTCTTTTTTTCAATTTGTTTTTGTTTTGCTTTTATTTTGTGGATTTGGGTGTTTGTGTGTGCTTTTTTTTTTTCATTGTAAATACTATGATGGGGACTCATGATCAAAACATGACTTTTTAAAATAATTTATTTCCTATTTATTGAGTGGAACTGGGAAGGGAAATAGAGCAACTCTCCCCATGAATTGCTATTGGAAACCGCTCCTTCTTACAGGTCCGGGTGCTGTTTGCTATTTTCAATAAGGGCATTATCACCTGGGTAATAAGTGCCAGAGTTGCCAAATTGTAACTGGCAGAAACAATGGAGGCTTCCATCATACAAATTAAATTCAAGGAGAACTGAAACACTGCTTATCTCCTGGAAAACCTTGTTGAGATGGAAATTCATTGAGGAACCAAATGCCCACACATGGATCATTAAAAAGTCACAACTCCAGTGAAAGAGAGAGAGAGAGAGAGAGAGAGAGAGAGAGAGAGAGAGAGAGAGAGAGAGAGAGAGAGAGAGAGAGAGAGAACAGAAACCCTTTAACTCCATCCAAGAGAAGTTGTGCCTCTTTTCCTAACAGCTGAGCCAAAGAGACCAGAATGGCATTCCTTTGTTCCTTTGTGGGTTTTCACTTGCCTTTGGACGTGAACAAGGATGGGTCCCAGGCCTCAGGGTTGTTATCTGTGACATGAAACATGGCCAGTGTTCTTGGAAGGGTGCTGATGCTGGAGACCACGTACTGTTGAATATTGTCCCTTTGTCTTTTGCAGTAGGTTCAAGGAAGCAGAAAGGACTTGGGAATTCATCTACAGGGCAAAGTCATAGTAACTGAGTCCTTCCATGGGATAGGGGACACCTTAAGGTCATCACATTGGTAACTGTCACCATCTGACGTTAAGGTCTCTACATTTGGCTTGAACTTCTTTACAAGGCCAGAATCATCAGAAGAAGGGCTAAGATGGCTTTTCCCTGTCCTGAATTTAATGATGGTACATTGTCAGGCCATATATTTGACAATTATTCCAATAATCTGGTGATGTAGATCCTATGGTCACTTTTAAGATAAGAAAATTTAGGCCTAAAGAGGGGAATTGTCATTCCAACTCTGTCACATGTCCCCTTGGTAGCTCTCTTCCAAAGGACCTGTGCTGCAAGGACTTTGCACTGTTCTTCTCCCAAGTCCACTGTTTCCTCAAGCACTTATTGGCTGAGGACCTAGCACAATCTACCCCATTGGCCTAGGCAACTTGGTGCATCCCAAGGCCACTTGTCTTCATTGGGGACTGGGACTCCAATCTAGGAAACTCCAAAACCAGAGGACCCATCACCAGCCCAGCTCAGCCTGAAAAGCCAGCTTCTGCCCGGAGCGTCCACTTCAGAGAGAATGGATCAGCTATCTGTGGGCTGTAGCAACCTGGGATCCTGTCCTCTGCCCAGGACACAGTGACGGCAGCTTGCTAAGCAGAACCTTCTTGGGGGTTCGGGTTTTTTCATGTATGACACATGTCTCTGTTCTAATTAAAAGTCCCATGGTATGGTGTTCTCATATATGGCCCAGTGTCCTCTGTCTATATGGGGTGGCTGGGTGTGCACAGGAGAGTGGGTACAGGGAACTCTCACACCACACCTGCTGCATGACATACATATTCATCTTTCTCTTCACTTTAATTTCCTGAGCAAACCCGAAAACACTTCGGATATGCACACACATATACATGTACATATATATACATATATGTATATATGGCAAGAGGTCTCCTATAACCTTTAGTTGTTACAAATATGTAATGCATATGTATATAAGTAGCACTGAGAGTTACCTTAAGATACCTACTCCAAATTATTTCATATGCATTATCTTAGCATTCACTGCATAACCCTATGAAGTATTAGGATCACGTGCTAATAAGAAGGAAACCGAGACCTACAAAAAAAAAAAGTCACTTGCCCAAGAGACATACTGTCCAAAATCCAAGACAAGGGCTGGAGAGATGGCTCAGCGGTTAAGGCACTTGCCTCCAGTGCCTAAGGCCCCGGGTTCAATTCCCCAGGACCCACATAAGCCAGACCCACAAGGTGGTGGTCCTGGTGCCCCCCGTCTCTATCTCTCTGCTTGAAAATGAATAAGTAAAAAAAAAATCCAAGACAGATTCCAAGCAGGCTGAGTCAGAAGCTAGGCTATCATTTCTGAGCTCTTTAGTAGGTTTGTTGAATGAGTTACCCATGTTCTTCAACACAATTGATTTTGTCTTGAGACCCTGAAGGTTGGTGTTGAGCATAGATTTTATAGTCTGAAGACATGGGTTCAAATCTGAACCCTGTCCCTGCTGGCTCTGTGACATTGGATGGGGAACCACACTCTGCTGGTAATCATTTGCTCATCTGTAAAATAGGTTAGCAGCAGCCTTTCCCTGGGCTGCCGTGGGAACAAAATGAGCTGGAAGGTCTTTAAATAGGGTGTTGAGAGCATCAATGAATGCCAGTGAGAAAATGACCATTTCCTATCCTGAGTCTGAGCTATAGAAGTGGGGCTCATGTAAAAAAAGCTCAAAAGGAGCCAAGCTGGAATAAGGGCCTCATGGAATGTTCTAGTGCAGGATTAAAACATTTCTTTCACTGCAGGGTGGGTCAAAAAACACACCTGGGGCAGGTGAGATGGGAGGCAGAGTAAACTGTGGAGAAGCAGAGAATGTAATATGTGACTGCCAGGTAAAAATCTCAGTATATTAACAATCCCTCAATTCTCAAGAGCACCTGATCTTTAGAAGACAACCATCTCTGGATTTTTTAAAATGTTAGTAATTTATTATTTTGTCAGACAGCATTAGGGTCAAAATTGTGGGCGCATGGATGCTTACACACACACACACACACACACACACACACACATACACACACACACACAGGGACCAAATGAGAAGGCAACTCAGCCCCATCCTCATACCATACCCAAAACTTCTAGGAAGTTGCTTCATGTTATCAACGAGGGGAGAAAGATCACACAAAACAGCCCGCCATCATCAATGGCCAGTGGAAATCTGCCTGCAAATCATGGAGGTAGAGTAGCCTCCCTTGGGTAAACCTATGGCTCACCCACCTGCTCCTCCCCAAATCACACATTGATTTCTTACTTTCCAAACAGGCCGAGTGTGAAGCAACAACTAGGGACCTCTTCGGAGACTTCATAGTGATTAAGAATGATAAGGACTTTTGAATCAATGGTCAGGCACCGTTTGCACACAGTAACATTTTAGTTTCACAACAGGCTTCAGCTTCATTAGACAGAAGAGAAAATTAAGGCTCCCAAGGCAAAGATCGCATAGCTAGTGCGTGTTGGGATCCAGATCTGGGGGCTGCAACACTATTTCTGCTCTACCGTTTTACCCTTAAGAGTGTGAGTCCCATAGCTCAGAGCTAGCCAAGAAGTAGGGGTACCAAGAGGAGGCTGTCCCTGTGACCGAAGGTTCTGACTCTCTGTGACTCATGAAGAGGCCTTCACCTTTCGGGCTCCTGCTCTGGCTGGCAGTTATGGGAATCCAAGTGTTTGTTTTTCCAGCCATTGGTCTGAACAGATGCCCTGCCCCCTCCTCCTCAGCTGTTTTGGCTGCAAAGGAGAGAGACCTGCTTCCAGAGATGTCTTTCACCTGGGTCAAACAGGCAGGTGCCCAAGGATGCCTCTCTGCTGGGTGAAGGCAGAGAGGTGGGAGGAACATCAGAAAATAAAACCCCTGCCCCTAGCTTGATCATGACCTTAAGCAAGTGAAGACCCTCTCTGGGACCCAGTTACTCTACCTATTAAGATGGGAGGATTAGGGCTGGACAGAATGGCTCAGCAGATAAGGCACTTGCCTGCAAAGCCTAACAACCAGGGTTCAATTCCCCAGTACCCATGTAAAGCCAGATGCATAAAATGCCCAGTGATGAGAATTCCTTTGCAACTTCTGGAGGCCCTAGTATGCCCATTCTCTGTCTGTCTCTCCTCTCTACCTCTCTCTGCTTGCAAATAAATAAATATATGTAAATATATGTAAAAAAAAGAGGGCAAGATGAGAGCAGAGGGTCTCAACCTTGGCTCTGCATGAAAATCTGTGAGGAGGCCTGAGAGATGACTCTGTGAATAAAACGCTTGCTGAACAAGTATGAATATCTGAGTTTGGAACTGTGGTGCCCATGTAATAAAGCCTCAATATGTGTAACCTGAGCCATGGGGACATGCCCTAAAGCTGCCCTGGAGGACAAGCAATGTATCCCAGAAAGGTAGACTGTGAGATGTGTAGGGGTGTCATGGTTTGATCCAGGTGTCCCCCACAAACAAATGAATGTGTTCTGATAGATCAATCCTCAGCTGATGGCAGTTTGGGTTTTACATCCTTGATGAAGCTGTGTTGTCAGGGGCGGGCTTATGGGGTTATAAGCCAGCTTCCCCTTGCCAGTGTTTGGCACACCTTCCTGCCGCTGTTTGTAGTGCCATGGCAGAGGTGATGTCCAGCCCTCTGCTCATGCCATCGTTTTCCCTGCCAGGATGGAGTCTCCCCTCGAGTCTGTAAGCCAAATAAACCCATTCCTCCATAAGCCGCTTTTGCTTGGGTTCTTTCTGCACAGCAACTAGAAAGCTGACCACAACAGTTAGCTACACAAAGAAGAGGAGCTTGGGAAGGAAGACCTAGTATGTGTGCAAGGCCAAGGTAGTGATTACCCCTGCCTGAAGTCAGCACTCCCCAGCTTCCTGCTCCCATCCCCCTCCCTCCACCCCATTCCCATCCCCAGCTTCTGGTAAATTCTTTCCATAGCACTTTGGCCACCTGTAATTAGTGTGTTTGTTTACTGCTCAGCACTGGGAGGGTAGGCGCCTTCTCTGCTTATTTTATTCCGCATCCTCCTGTAGGGATACGTGTTGGCATGTGTCTAGCTGTCATTGAGGAGCTGTATCTGGGAGAAGTGGGAAGAAGGCAGTGGCTTGTCCCCTGAGCAATGTCAAAGATCTGTCATCTCATGACACATCCTGGAAAAGAAGGAAGACACACAGGTGCCAGGATAGACGTGGGCATCTACCATTCACTCAGCATCCCTCAGAGCACAGGGTCACATCCCCTATGGGTAGAGAATGGGACAACTTCTCAAAGGATGTCGGAATCAGAAAGAACCAGATATGAGCCCTCAGCTCTGTTACCTTGTGGCTATACCGCTGTGTGTAAGTGACTTCCGGTTTCTGCTGTCCAATGAGTATAATAGCAGCATCAGATGCATAAGGCGACCACAGAGGGGTGATGGACAGGAGGCATTTAGCAACGTGTGTGGTTGAGTTAGCAGCTTTGTCAGGGATAGGAAAGCAGAGGGAGGCAGGGAAGAATCAGATGCACAGGCAAGCTGGCAAGTTTCTGGAAGATTCCAGCTCACCTGGGGTGATGGTTAAGTTTTGATGTCAACTTGACCTTTCAAGTAATCTTGGGTGGGTCTCTGAGGATGTTTACAGGAAGGCAGCCTCTCAGTAAGGGGCAGGATGTAAAGAAGCTCAAAGAAGCTAGAAATAAACATCCTTTCCTGTGTGGGCAGTGCAGGAAGGAAATCCCAGAGACTCAGGAAGTCTGGGGTAGGGTTGCAAGATCCCACCCTAAGCCTATATAAAGGGGAGGAAATTCTCTCCTTGGTGCGCCCCCCACCCCTCCTGCCTCTTTGCTGTTCTGTGTGTGGTGTTGGTGATGGGTTTCTCTCTCTGCTTGGACCTGTGAAAGGGGAGCAGCCTCTTTTGCATTCTGGAACTTCCCCTGTATCTATAGCTACAAATAAATACTTTCCTCCCCCAAATTGTGCCTGGTTTGAAGATCCATCCCAGCAGCGTGTGGCTGATTGCAACACCTGGGTAGCAGGTTGAAGAGTCTCTCCTCACCTTTATTCACCTCGGACATCAAATGCTTGGGAGAGGCATTTCCACATGCTGCCTTCCTTCCTCACTGTCTCCACCTGGAAGAACCCAAGCCAGCTCACCATGGCTCTCCCCACCTTGGTCTCCCCTCAACACCTTCCTTCCACCTGAGTCTCAGTGCATTCCCAGAGAGGCAATGCCTGTCCACCAGGGTGAGATTCCAACTTCAGTGCACCACTCCCTGGAACTGTGATCGCTGAAGTCAGGAGACTCATGGGGGTGGCTTTTCTTTTTGCCTTGCTTTACTTTCCTTTTCTGTGGAAACTTGTAAAGTCATCAAAGAATAAATAGCAGTGAGTTCCTTTGACAAGACTCTTTTCACAACCCAACCCAGAAATCAATCATACCAACCACATCAAAAACCTAGCCAAGTGGAAAAGGAATTGGAGATATGTGTGCCCTCCCCACCCCTCCACACACAGATTGTCTTTTCCTCAACCTCCCTTCCCTCTACGTCTACTATATTATGGTGTCTTAGCCAAAGGGAATCCATGATACCCTCTTCTTGAACTTCATAGAGTCTGCCAATCACTTGAGATTCTAAGCAAAAACAAAAAAACTTTGAGGTAGGAGCTTGCTGTAGCTCAGGCTGATCTGGAATTCACTATGTAGTCTCAGGGTGGCCTCAAACTCACGATGATCCTCCTACCTCTGCCTCCTGAGTGCTGGGATTAAAGGCATGCGCCACCACGCCTGGCTTCTAAGCAAAATTTGTTGAGTTAAAATGCCTGCATTTTGGTACAAAGGGCTACATATTTACCACCAATTTTCTGATGGAATTTAAAGGAACTTTTAGAATGTTGGGGCAAAATCCATCTTTCTCCTCTAAGGATATGGCCATGTTCCTATCTGCCTCGAAATATTAATTCCTCTTTCATCCATCATAATTTGATCCTCCAATTTTTAAAAATCTTTTATTTATAAACAGAGATAAAGAGAGAGGGAGGGAGGGAGGGGGAGAGAGAGAGAGAGAGAGAGAGAGAGAGAGAGAGAGAGAGAGAGAGAGAGAGAGAGAGAGAATGGGTTGCCAGGGCTTCTAGCCACTGCAAACGAACTCCAGATGCATGTGCCACTTTGTGCATCTGGCTTACATGGGTACTGAGGAATTGAACCTTGGTCCTTAGGCTCTGGAAGCAACCTCCTTAACTGCTGAGCCATCTCTCCAGCCCAATCCTCCATTTTTTAACTAGATTTCGAGATCCCAAAAATGCTAGCTTCTGACCATGTGACAAGTTTTAGCCAATAGGAAATACTTTTTTGTTTCAGTTTGGCTTTTTATTTGTTTATTTGTTTTTGCATGAGATTGCTATAAGAAAAAAATTGTCTCATGTGATCTTTCTTCTGGTTTTTGTTGAGACATGGATGTGATGGCTGGGACTTGAGTGGCTCCCTGATTCATGAGGTGGCTCTGAGATCTAATCCAATCCCAGCACTAGGGAGGCAAAGGTAGGAGGATCACCATGAGTTCGAGGCCACCCTGAGACTACATAGTGAACCCAGGTCAGGTTGGACTAGAGCGAGAACCTACCTTAAAAAACCAAATAGTACAAAAAAGAGAATAAAACTCAAACGAACATAGCACATCCTGGAGGGACAGATCGTCAGACTAGCAAGGGACAAACAGAATATCTCTGGACTTCACCAACAGGACGAAATGAATTTCTCTCCAGTTTCTGCTACGGTTATTTCAACTGTTCTGTTGTTTGCTGAAAAGATCAAGCTAATGCAATTCTTCTGTTTAAACTTCCCTTAGCTTCTCCAGCCTTCCCCAGCCCTCCCCACACAAGCTTTGAGAACTTTCTCACACTGTACACTCCCCAAGAGCTGTCACTCCCAGATCAAAAGAAAAAAAAATTTCCAAAGCAGTTGCCTGCTGTCAAGGTCACCAACTAGTCTAACAAGTTCCTGCTCTAACCTCAGAGGCCATCTGAGAGAGGGGACCTAGGATGACAGACCTTCTGATTGTCCCTCTCCCGTGTAAGGGGCTAATATGATACATGTGGTAAGTGTCCCAGACTGAGAGGAACATGTACCACTTTCCCGGACAGGCTCTTGGCAAGCAAGGAGTTAAATGCTTTGTTCTGGAGTGACATTAGCACCGAGAGGTCTTTTAAAGAGAGTAATGCCGGACTGGAGAGATGGCTCAGTGGTTAAAGGTGCTTGCTTGAAAAGCCTGACAGCCTGGGGTTTGATTCCCCAGCACCCAGGTAAAGCCAGATGCACAAAGTGGTGTATGAATCTGGAGTTTGTTTGCAGTGGCAGGAAGCCCTGGCATGCCCATACTCGCTCTTTCTCTCTAAATAAATTAATTGATTAATAAATTAATCAATTAATTAATTTGAAGAGAACAATGCCAACAGCACGAATCAACACAATTGGGAAGGCTTAACCATCAGGTTAAGCTGCAGTAAACAAGTCCAAAGTGCCAATACCTTGAAAGAATTAAGGATTTTCTCCCATTCACCACCACAGTGATGGTGGTGACCATGAGGTTGGGTGACTACAGCACAGAGGGAAAGAGGCATCGCTCAGTGTCTACCTGAAAGGAACCAAGCCTGGCCTAGCAAATGTTCTGAACTGACAGTGATGGATATAGTCTCTCTTCACAATCTTGTTGGCCACTAGTATTTACAAGGCTCCTCCAACCACAGAGGCATCAACATATGAGTCACAACCACCATGTGTCCAAAAGTGAAGAATGAAGGAGTTATGGCTGAAGGGATATGCATTGGAGATATTTAAGCTGAGGTGAAGAATACCAGTAACGGAATATTCTAAGTGTGGCCAGGGCAGGGGACAGAGGAGAGAAGGGGTGTTGTGGTCAGCTTTCTTAGTTGCTGTGTAGAAAGAACCCAAACAAAAGTGGCTTGTAGAGGAATGGGTTTATTTGGCTTACGGACTCAAGGGGAGACTCCATCCTGGCAGGGAAAACGATGGCATGAGCAGAGGGCTGGACATCACCTCTGCCACAGCACTGCAAACAGCGGCAGGAAGGTGTGCCAAATACTGGCAAGGGGAAGCTGGCTTATAACCCCCATAAGCCCACCCCCAACAATACAGCTTCATCGAGGTTATAAAACCCAAACTGCCATCAGCTGAGGATCGATCTATCAGAACACATTCAATTGTTTGTGGGGGACACCTGGATCAAACCATGACAAGGGGTAAGAGGAAGGTTAATCCAAATGTAAAATGCTATGAATAAGCCATATGGAAACCTACTTCTTTGCTATATATATATACATATATATGTATATATATATATACATATATATGTATGTGTGTGTGTGTGTTTAAAAAGTGAGTTTGGGCAGAAGCCCTTATGGGGGTGGATAATGCTATACCTAGAAGCTATAAATTATTACAAGATAATTTCAGTGCCAGGGGTGGCATATACCCAGTGAGTTGTTGGTCATGGAGGGCCCTAGTGCCCCCAAACGTTACAGCCTAGTGCCCAGGTTCTTGGTTGCTCATCAGAACTAGATAGTAAGACCTTATTGCTGAAGACTCCACACACTCGGGCTGCAGGTCACTGAGAAATCAGCTGGAGCTGAGCTGAAAGCTTCCTCCCTGTTGACCAGCAGTCAGAATGCTGGAAAGAGCTATGCAGCCTGTTGAGGGAGAAAAGTCATCAATGGTCTTCACCAGCAGTGGACCCTGCGAGCTTTATGACTGGCCAGCCAGGCCAAATGTGCCAACTGGTACAATGGTGGCATGTCTGTTATGAGGGACACCAACTATTGTCTGATTGGATTTGAAGCCCAGTCCATGGAAGAGAATGTGCTGGAAAACTAGTCAAAAGCCTATGGCTTGGGGAGGTCATAAGCCCTGGGGGGGGGGAACTACTATTTTTATCTGGTTAAATGGATATGTTATGCCCACCAAACTGCTCCCTCTAAACACTTGTGTTTATTCCCATATATTAATTCCTCTCTCACTTCTGGTTAGAGAAGCTTCTCTTTTCAGATGGTGGTGACCACTGGGGTGACTCACCAATGTGCTGAGAAGTGTCAAGTGGCGTGTTCAGCACTGAAGCATCTCTTGCACACCCTCCAAGGCTCAGGGACCACTGAGGAAGAGGTGGTGGAAAGGATGTAAAACCCAAAGGAAGGGAGGAGTGCTTACAATACTGTCTTCCAGATACAAAGTGGCTTTGATATTCATGACCTCACACTGGCTGACGCTACCTACTCAAGAGCAGCATGATGGGTGGTAAAAAAAAGGATGACATCAAAATAGAACACACACACAGGCAGACACACAGTAGGTCTCTATTGTACAGATGAGTTAGTGGTTCTGGGAGGCTCAGTCACTTACCAGAGGCAAAGACAGAAACATGTCCCTACCTAGTATATTTTATGGCCTTTCTTCCTCAGGGAAGAAACTCTAGCTCCTGTCAGTCCCCTGGATCTCGAACCATGAAACGGGATCTCCAAAATGAAGAGTCAAGCCCCTCAGAGCCTTGGACAGGGACATCTAAGCTCAATGACCATGGCTGGACACAGGGCAAATGGTTCTTTCTGCCTCACAGCTGGGCCCATGCAGCAGTGGGCAGCTGCCCTGGACCTGTCTCATGTCCACTCAGCTCTGAGCAGATTCCACGTCTGGAACATGCAACCCCTCCTGTTGTTGACTCAGTACTGCTGGTTCATTCCAGGCCCCTTCAAGGTCACCAAAGGGCAATGTGTACCTGGTGTCATTTGGAAGGACTGGGAGGTTTCAGATAATAAGATGCAGTGAGAGAGCTGGGCTGGGGACCTGCAGGTCAGCTGTGGTTGCTGAGCTGGCACTGGGGGCCTGGGGCTCTGGCTGAGCATGTGGTAGGGACAGGTGGCACAGCCTGAGGGCACAGATCCGAGGGCAGGCTCTGAAGCTGGTCTGTGCCTTCGACTTCTCAACAGTTAAGTGTAATTAGCAATTGCACGACTGTTACAAGGGTTGAAAGAGGTAATATCCACAGGATACTTAGCAGAGGGGTTCATGATAGTTCCCAAGGAATGATGGTGATTTTGCTGTCATTCATGGAATCACATGGTGGTTGTGCACATGGACTCCGGGGGCTGAGTACTTAATGACCAAGAACAAGTTACTTAACCTCTCTCTGCCTTGATACTGTCCATCTGTGAGTGGGGATAAAAGCCATGTTTTATCCGTGCCCAATTTGCTTTGAGGAGTCAGGTGGATCCTGGGGTTCTCTTCTCTGAGACCCTAGATCCAGGGAAACTGTGTCTTGTCTTCTCTCCTTTATATCCTCACTCTTTCTACAAATGGCACCCAACCACAGTACTCTGTGCCTCCCAGGTAAATTTACATGTGGTAAAGCTGAATCCTGTCATGGAATTTGAGCAAAGATCAAACAAGTGAATATATGCAAAGCACAGCTGGTACGAAGTGTTCATTAAAGACCTGTTACCATTACTGCTTTGCCGTCATATTTATTTGTGGAGTTGGTCAGGCCAAGAGATCTCTGGAAAGAATTTTGGGGGAAGTTAGAGCTGGAGGAATCAGCCTGGCTTCATAGGACTGAAGACACAGGTACAGGTAGGGAGAGGCCACAGGGGTTGCTTAATTTGTTTTGTGTTGTGTTGTGTTGTATTGTGTTGTAGAGATTTGGGCTTAGAATCTGCAAACTGCGGCGTTAAGTCATTTTTAAGTCTTGAGCCTCAGTTTCCCCTCTCTGTCATGGAGATGCTTAGAAAACCTTCTATTCCTTCTAAGCACAGCAGAGGTTTTAATAAATTTCCAAGTCACATTACAGGTGTCAGATTTGCCAGACTCCTAGGACATCATACACTAAGACAGGCTCCAGTGTGTTCCTCACGGGACAGGCACCCTAGAGGACCCGGGATGTCACTGTCAGCAAGACACCCAAGGGTGTCACCCACATGAGGCACAGTGTACTGTGGAGAGCGCTGGTGCCATTTGTAGAGAGGATAGGACACAGGAATCCCTGGGTCTAGGGTCTCAGTGAAGGTAGGAGAACCCCAGGGTCCACCTGACTCCTCCAAGGGGACAAACAAGATGCCAGAAAGTTACTCCATTGAGAGACCCTCCTCCCTCGGTGCTCATAGACCCAACTGGTGATGGCTAGCACACAGGTTAAGGGGTGAGAGGAAGGGAGGATCTGGGGTCCCCTTCGAGGGAAAAGACTTCCATCTGTGTACCAATAAAAGGAAAACACCCAGGTTTCAGCCCCAGGCAGGCCTGCAGGTCTCTATCCTGCCTTTACCTGTGTGACTTCAGGCATCTGCTTCTGCCTGCAGGGCCCCAGTTTCGGGAATGCAGGGTGATGTCACCCTCTCTCTGGGGTGTCTGTTTTCAGGATTAGCTGTGGTATTTCCCTTGTGAAAGGCTTAAGTAAATGACAGGCAGGAGAAGTTTTGTTCACTTAGGCTTCTGGGATCTGACATTCCAGCACACACACACACACACACACACACACACACACACACACACACACACACACACCTATGGTCTCTCTTTCCCTGGGAGAACTGGCCCAGTGACTTCCTCCTTCCGGAAGCTTCTCTGGAGCTAAAGATGATCCGTAGGGTTTACTGACCCCACTCTCCCCATCTGTCACCTCTCCTCTCAACAGGTGGCTAGGTCAGCAGGAATGCCAGCTGCTTTCTTTCTCAACTTTCCCACAGGCAAAGCTGGCCTCAGCCAGGAATGCAGCGAGAGCCCCAGGAAAAAGGGACACCACAGAGTAGGAGGATCTCAAGACAAGATTTGGGCAAAATGATCTTTGTTGACTATTACAAGCATTCTTAAGTCCCCTCGGCTGTGTGGCCTGGGGCAGGTGGCTTTACCTCTCTGAATCATGAAGACTCCATGAAGTCATTAATAAAGCTGTCATAGCTGGTCATGGTGGCACACATCTGTAATCCCAGCACTCAGAAGGCTGAGGCACGATCTCAAGTTTAAAACCAGGGTGAGTTACAGAGACAGACTATCTCAAATAAACAAACAGAACAACCAGTCGAGCCCAGGGCCTGGCACAGTGTTCTATCAATGTGTGGCATGAATGATTTCAGCAGGTAAGTATAGAGCTAAATGGCTTAGGACGGAATCCCAGCTCTGCTATTTAAACAGACATGTAGAACACAGGCAAGTCTCCCCCTGCCTCAGTTTTCCCATCTGTCAAATGGGGATAGCACTGTGGTAGGATTAGATCAGTCGACAGGTAGGGCTGAGGTGCTCAGGACAGAACCTGACACCTGGCAAGGACTCCTTTAGTGCAAACCAGTTATTCCTCTCATGGCCTTTCAAATGAGAAGACAGGGCTGGGAAGATTGCTCAGTGGTTAAAGGCACTTGCTTGCAAAGCCTGGCCTGGGTTTGATTCCCCAGCACTCACATAAAGCCAGATGTACAAAATGACATATGAGTCTGGAGTTTGTTTGTGGTGGCAGGAGGCACTGGTGCACCCATTCTCTCTCTCTCTCTCTCTCTCTCTCTCTCTCTCTCTCTCTCTCTCTCTCTCTCTCTCTCTCTCTCTCTGCGGGCAAATAAATCAATAAAATATTAAACAATACGAGAAGACAGTTTAGGCCACAGATGCTCAGCTTCCCTTCCTTCTTGGCTTCAGGCAAAGGGTTTGACCAGTGGAGCTGTGGAAGGAGAGGGAGGGCCTTCCAGAACACACCCTCCAGCTTAACCCTCACCACAGCACCCACTCAAATCCACACACAATCACCCACTTCCCCGGGACTGCATTGGTCTCACCCAGTCCCACCCACTCAGAAGCCTCACCTCATCCCTAGCCTGGTCCCAGGCAGGGCCAGAATGTGCCTGTGTATCACACAGTGTGACTCCCCCATGACGAGCTTCAAGCTCACTTGGCCCAGCCCATTTTCATTCTGTGCCAGCCATGACGTCAGCCTGAGGCTTCTGGCCTGATGAGCTCATCTTGCATCAAGAGGCTGCCCAGCGGCTGATGACATGTCATGTCAGAGAAGTGGGGGGGGGGCTCTCCCTATTGGACCAAACCCTAGGGGTCTTGATCTACCAGCTCAATACAGATCTGGAATTCAGAACCACTCACTGTCGCACCCAGACTCTGAGCTAGGACACCCCATACCTACAAGGGCCAGTAACTGGCACCTGTTTCCCCACCTGCAAAGCAGGGTGCTGATAAGAATGACACTCTTGTGAATATTGAGTATAAGACTCCCAAAGGCTCAAGGCGGTGAGATTCGCAGGAGGTAAGAAACAATGGTGATGGTTGTTGTCTGTTTTTTTATTTTTTATTTTTAGCAAACTGCCTCATACAGGCCCAGTTTCATATCCAAACCATTTCTCAGCCTGTGACTCACTGAATTCCTCAGCACCCCTCTCCCCCCACCCTTCCACTGCAGAGCCAAGACCCTGAGGCTCACAGGGGGAAAATCACTTGCCTAAAGTTGCCCACCTGTTGGGGGACCAAACTCCAAAGACTGCAACCCAAGCCCCAGGCGTCTGTAAGCCACAGAGGATTTATAAAGTCATTCTTCCAGCAACATGGAATGCAGGGAAATCTCAAAAACTGGTATTGTAGGCATTGGTTTGGAGACGGATGCCCTGCCTGGGGAATAACTAACTCCTCTGGGAAATTGTCACCATTATTAGGTGGCACAGGCCTGTAGTCTGAGCTATTTGGGAGGCTGAAGAGGGAGGGTTCTAAATTCAAGACCTGCTAAGTTTAAGACCATCGTAGACAACTTGGCTAGAAGCACTAGGAGTTTGAGACCAGCCTTGGCTACAGAGTGAGTTCCAGGTAAGCCTGGGCTAGAAAGAGACCCTGCCTCAAAAAACACACAAACAATGAATTGGGAGTAGATCTCAGTGATACAGTGATTACCTAGCATGTGTGAAGTCCTGTGTTTATCCCCAGTACCACAATCAATGGATCAATGAAATAAAATAAAAATAGAAGCTACCCAGGGGCTGTTTCCTCGTCTACAAATTGAGACAATAGTAAGACCCTTGCCTTTCATGGCTGCGGTGAGGATTCCACACTTGGATATTCAGAAAGCACCTAGAGCCAATAGTATGAAACTGATAACTCGAAAATGAAAAATACAAAAGCTTGAATTCTCTGATATGTTTGTGAGAATGACCTGGGACATTCCTGATGACATATCCCCAAGGGGGAAGGAAGGAGGCTGCTCTGTTCCATTTCACAGGAGGGAAAACAGACAGCTCAGAGATTCCTGGGACTAAAGTTACAGCTGATAAATCCATCCCAGTTCCCACAGGAGAAAATTTGTGTAGTAGCAAGCTCTATGTCTGGATGTCTGGATACAGGCTCACCGTCCACGTGTGATCAGGTGTGTACTCTCCACCATTATGAAGGTGAGGTCCCCTCACCCTGGCCTGTCTTCCCGGGAATCACATGTAGCCAGTCAGGATATTCTAGAATCCTCACCCATATCCCCTGGCTTTCTCAGTCATTTTCCCTGAACTGACTGGCATCCCGTCTCTGGTTTATAAATTCCCATGTGTCCAGATTGGAGCCTAATCTCTTTCCCCCATGGAGAGATCCACCTCTCACAACCATCCCTCTGCCCAGCAGTGCCTCCCTCTTCTTCATGATGGAGCAAGTATCATGGGAACATGACACCTTCCTATTTGCCATTCTCAAAAGACACTGAGACATTGGCCATAAATTTCATTCTAGGGCCTCTACCTCCCAAGCCACTGGGTTCTGGCCTCTCTTCTTCTTCTTCCCACAGGGTTGGAGGCAGCAAGCAACAGGGTTCTAGGGACAATATTTCCAGAGGGTGACCTGAGCCCTCAGCCAGGCAAAGGGTTATTAATAGCCAGGCTTTACTGCCCAGCCTGGGGAGGTCTCTCCTCTCTCCAGGAGGCCTGGGGAGGGCGGAGCTGAGCCAGGGCTGGAGGAGGAGAGGATGCTGGGAGAGAAGCTGGCTGGATTTGAATGCCATGGCCCCTCCCAGTTCCATCCCTCCCCACACCCAGCAGCTTGTTTTCTCAGCGGATTCTCAGGGGCTGGTTCATCACCTTCGAATATTCCTGTGACAGGAGGCGCTTGCAAAACCCGCCTCCAGCCCCCAGCAGCAGATAAATAGAAGACTCCCAGTCCAGGAGCCTGGAGAAGTTTCTAGGCGCGGGTTCCCAAGGTTTATTAAGCTCCTGGCTGGACTCTGGATCTCAGCGGCTCTGGCTGGGAACCAGGGCAGCCTGGGAGGATCGTGCCTTGCTGATCCCTTGGTGAAGCGGTGCAGGGAGAGGCCCTGAGGGATTCTGCTTAAAGCCACTGAGACTCATCTTTGGGGCCTGGGACCCCAGCCTCGTATGCACCACCTTCTTGGCAGTGTGTGTTTCTGCTGGCTCCTAATGGAAGACTAACTTTTTCTGCAATTGGAAGAAATAAGCCAAGCTTAGCCACCTCGACATCACCTTGCTGTGTGACCTTGGATAGGTGGCTCTGTCTCTCTGGGCCTCCAGTTCCCACTTTGAGCTCAGCAGACACCATGGCTGACGGTCAGTTACCTTTCTCTTGCCACTACCCCAGCCGCCTGCGCAGAGACCCCTTTCGGGACTCGCCCCTCTCTTCCCGTCTGCTGGATGATGGCTTTGGCATGGACCCCTTCCCTGATGATCTGACAGCCCCTTGGCCTGACTGGGCTCTGCCTCGCCTCTCGTCTGCCTGGCCAGGGACCCTGAGGTCAGGCATGGTGCCCCGGGGACCCACCGCCACAGCTAGGTTTGGGGTGCCTGCTGAGGGCAGGAACCCTCCACCCTTCCCTGGGGAGCCCTGGAAAGTGTGTGTCAACGTGCATAGCTTCAAACCCGAGGAGCTGATGGTGAAGACCAAGGACGGATACGTGGAGGTGTCTGGTGAGTGTGCTGGGGTGACGTAAAGCTTCAGACTGGGGGTACAGGTTCATTCTAAACACCTGCCCAGACAAAGCTCCCTTTGAGGGGACACTGTGACAGACACAGTGTGACACAGGTGACCTCAGGGCTCAGGAATGCAGCCCACAGTGTTATCTTATAGAACAGCTCTTCCTAGCAAATCACAGGGAGTCCTAAGGTGACCAAGCTATTGGGAGTCCCTGGGTCTATAAACACCCAAGAACTGTCAGGAGAGTAGAAAGTCGGACTCGCTTTTGGATATTTTGACATAGAAGCTTTTTATAAAGAAGATGCTAAATGCATGTAGAAGTCCAAAGACAGAGACTAAAGAGGGTGTTTCTCTCACTCCCCATTATGAGAGCACAGGGCTGGAGGATGGGGGGGTGGGGGGATACTCAAAATGAGTGTCCAGTGTGGCTTTCAAGCGACTCACCGACCCTCCCACCCCAGACAGGAAAGGTTGGAATGATACAGCTGATAACCTTGACCCAGTGCTAGCCATCTGCTAGGCGTCCTGCTCACAAACTGAGCCAGGGAAGCATCTCAGCTAATAGCAGGTCCCACTTGTCTCTTCCTCTTACCAGTGAGGAAACAGGCTGAGAGAGGCTGCCGCCTAGGGCTCACACCCAGGATACCTGAGAAGTGGAGGGATGGAAGGACAATTGGTTGTTTTTTTGGAGCCAGATGTCTGAGCTAAACTTCTTAGATGAGGGCTGGAGAGATGGCTCAGCAGTTAAGGCACTTGCCTCCAGTGCCTAAGGCCCCAGGTTGTTCAATTCCCCAGTAGCCACATAAGCCAGACCCACAAGGTGGTGGCCCTGGTGCTCTCTCTCTCTCTCTCTCTCTCTCTCTCTCTCTCTCTCTCTCTCTCTCTCTCTCTCTCTCCATCTCTCTGTATCTCTCTGCTTGAAAATGAATAAATAAAACATTAAACTTCTTAGATGAGAGAGAGAGAGAGAGAGAGAGAGAGAGAGAGAGAGAGAGAGAGAGAGAGAGGATCTTTCCCCTCTGGCTCTCGGTCACAGCGATGTCTAGTCCTATCTCGTCCTTCCATCTTGTGGCTGAGAAGGCTGGCCAGGTCAGGCAATGAGTCAGCAAGGCCCAGGGCTTGGGCTCCAGCATGGCAGTCTGGGCGAAGGAGTCCACTGGGGTAAAGGACAGGGGAGAACAGCTGGGCTACAGGAAAGCTTTCTTCTGTCTTCCCTCCCAATTAATGTTCCATTAGGAAGAGCTTGTTCCGGGCAGAGGCCTGCCAGCCAGAGAATCGATCAAAGTCATTACAGACACTGGCTGGCCAGGGACAGGCCCCAGCAGTGTTCAGTGGGGGTGCTTTAAAGCCACTTAGAGCAGACTTATAAACTAAACATCAGAGGCTCTGGTGGGTGCCTATGGGTGTGGTGAGACAGACACACTGGGGCCATGTGCTTATTGGGGTGGTGGTGATGGTGGGGTGTCTTTACAGTGCCTGAGGAGCGAGGCACCAAGTTTAAAGAAACTGACTCTATCACTGACTAACCAACAGGGTTCAAATGACTAGTCAGAAAGAACAGTCACACATTCAGGAGGGTGTTTATGTGGACAATACCGGGATACCAGGGGTCACCTTTGTTTACTGCTGTGACAAGTATTTGGGGGACCATGGTGTGGTACATAGGAAGATCCCAATAAGTAATAAATGATAGTGGCACATACTTTTAATCCCAGCACTGGGGAGGCAGAGGCTGGAGGACAGTCATGAGTTTGAGGCCAACCTGAAACTTCATAGTGAATTCCAGGTCAGCCTTGGTTAGAGTAAGATCTTACCTTGAAAAAAACAAAACAAAACAAACAAAAACCTAGCTGCTCTTCAAATCCCAGCACTGTGGCTGATTAGCAGGATAGGGTCATGGGAGTCTTTTCACCACTCGGTGCCTCAGTTTCCCTATCTGTACAAGAGGGATCATAATTCTACATATCCTGAAAAGCTGTGGGGAAGTTTAATATATGCAGACAGTGGATCCAGAGCATCTATAAAGTGGAATTAATAACAGCATCTGCCTAGTGCTCTGTACTGGGTGGTTATTATCACCACGCCCCAGTTCTTGTTTTAATTACAGTCATTTTATCCCAGCGGCTTCCAGATCTCCCACTCCCTGGAGTCGCTTTTTTCCATCCTTATTTGAAGGCGGCTCTTAACCTGTGGGGTCTGGAGGCTGTGATCTGACATCCCAGCTCAGGTCCTCACTGATGCAGAGGCTTTGGGTGAACAATGGAGCCTCCATATCTTCGTTTATGAAATGGGGGAGGATGGAGTTTAAATGAGACAAAAGATTATGCAACCAGTGACCTCAGCCACAGACTCCGAATACCCTGGGTGCCACCTGCAAAAGCTTCCTTTCATACAAGAGGTTTTAAAAGTAGGATCACAGGCTCAGCAGTTAAGGCATTCGCCTGCAAAGCCTAAGGATCCTAGTTGGATTTCCCCAGGACCCATGTAAAGCCAGAAGCACAAGGTGGCACATACATCTGGAGTTCATTTGCAGTGGCTGGAGGCCCTGGCATGCTCATTCTCTTTCTGTGTCTCTCAAATAAATAAATAATAAATAAATAAATACATTTTTTAAAAGCTAGGATCGTTATCAAGGGCACAATTTCCAAGGGGAAGTCAGAGGACAGACTGACCACATGGGACAAACCTTTTCTTCCACAGCACTTTGGATCAGGCCTGTGCTAAATGTCCACCTAGCCTGGCTTACTGTCTACTCACAGACATTTTCTGCAAGTGTAGGTAGCTTCAGAACACCAGCCCTACCCCCACCTATTTCACAGACAACAAAACTGAAGCCCAGAGAAACTAGCTAATTTACCTATCAGCTCCTGTTCTTTCTCTTTGGCAGTATCTCAAGTTCAAAGCCAGGAGGTTCTGGGACAGGTTGGATAGATCTAGTTCTGACTGTGGACTTGGCCAAATTCTAGGGCCTCAGTCCCACAGAGAGATGGATTAGGTCAGTATCTGAAAAATGGAGGAAGACATATCCTGAGGTTTTTTTAAAAAAATAATTTATTTGAGCATGGTGTGGTGGTGCATGCCTTTAATCCCAGCAGGAGGAGCACCAGGAGTTTGATGCCACCCTGAGGCTACTTAGTGAATTCCAGGTCAGCCTGGGCTAAAGTGAGACCCTACCTTGAAAAAAAAAAGACATACAGAGAGAAAGAGAGAGAGAATGGGCATGCCAGACCCTTCAACCACTGCAAACTCCAGATGCATGTGCTGCTTTGTGTGCATCTGGCTTTATGTGGGCACTGTGGAATCAAACCCAGGTAGTTAGGCTCTACAGGCAAGTGCCTTAACCTCTGAGCCATCTCTCCAGCCCATATTCTGAGATTTTGAAGATGCCATTCTCCTCCCAGCAGGACCTCTCAGAGGTTTCTACAGCTTATGAATCTCATATCTCATTCCAGGGAAGTGTTTGGAAAATGTCAGGCTAGATTTCTACCTCGTCTCAGATTTCCTCACTCTTCCCCCTCAGCCATCAGCCAAGAAATGTTCCCTTCATGGGCCACTGGGTCAGGCCCTGGCTCAGGGAGGGACTGGAATGCCCCAGGCCCTCTTCCAGATCCAATTCCTTAATCCCAGGGCCTCTGTTCTCCCTGGAAACGGCACTCTCTGTCTTTGTGGGGACAGTTACATCCCCCAGTGCTAACGCCTTGCTCCTGGCACCCACCTCTCTCAAGGAATATGGAGAAAATCACAGCTACAAGAGATCTGTGCTGTCCTGGGACTCCAGATAACAATACTACCATTACTTCCTTCTGTTTCCCAAAAGAAAAGGTTTTGACAGTGGAAAAAAAATGTAGATCAGAAAGCAAGATAAGAAACGAAGGGAGATGGCTCAATCTGTAAAATGCTTGCCCTGAACAGCAGATGAGTGAGGACCTGAGTTCGATCCCCAGTTCCCACATTAAAAAGTCAGACCTGATGACATGCACCTAGCATCCCACTGCTATGGAGCCAGAGACAGGAGGAGCCCCCAGGGATTTGCTGACAAGCTAGTGTAGCCTGTAGTTAGTTGGTGAGAGCCAATTGGAGACTGTCTCAAAAAAGGTACAGCGTTATTGAAAAGTAATAGCTTAGCTTGTCCTCTGGCCTTGGAGCACGTGTGTGCATGCACACACATACACAACCACACAAAACAAAACAACAACAAAAAGAAATGAATCACTCCTTACCCATAAGCTGCCGAAATCAGCAATGGTCATATGTAAATGATATGCAAATGAAGCATCCATATGCCCTGCCTGCCTTTTTATTTATTTATTTATTTTTAATTTTGGAGGGGGGGGAGGGTTGAGGTAGGGTCTCCCCTGGAATTCACTCTGTAGTCTCAGGGTGGCCTTGAACTCATGGCGATCCTCCTGCCTCTGCCTCCCAAGTGCTGGGATGAAAGGCGTACGCCACCACACTCAGCCCCTGGCTTTTTAAACTGCATTCTCCTCTCCAGGTCTCCCTTACAGAAATCGTGGGTGACCTCTTTCTCCGAGGCTGTCTCCCCCCCTCCTCTAACCTGTACCCCATTTCAGAGCATGGGCAAATCGATTGGTTTCTGAGGATCCCCTCCTTTCCTTAAATATCAAAGCTGGGGCTAAGGGGATGGCTCAGTGGTCAAAGACACTTGCTTCCAAAAGGTCAAAGTAAACTCCAAGTTGTTTGTTCACTTTTGAAACTTACAAGTCGTGTTGCCCTGCCAGTAACTCGGTAATGTAAGAGCTGTCCCCCATGTTAGAGAGGAAAAAGACAGAAGAAAGTTCAGGGGAGTGTAGAGATGTGTTTGTGAAGAAATATCAGAGCAAGAACACTATTCAACCTCCAACGTTACAGAACCTGGTCATCTGCTTCTGAACTTTTCCTCCATCACTTCTAAGCTGTTTGGCCTAGGACATATCAACCTCACTGAGCTCCCATTTTCCCATCCATGGCATAATCAATTAAGTCCTTGCTTTCTGAGGTGGTCTGCAAGTACTTCGAAGGGCCCTGTAGGTAAGATACTGAGAACAGAGGCTGAAACAGAGTTAACACGGTAAGATGCTCCCAGGCTTACGATGGCCTGGGTCCCCTGTAAACCCATCATAGACTAAGAATATCACAAGGTGCATTTGATGTACCCCACCTGCTAAACATTGAAGGTGCTCTTCCTACCTGAAACATGCTCACAAAATCAAAAGCAAAATTCCAGTTGGGTATAATCATCTCATGCAAAACCGACTTTAAAACAGAGTGGTGACTATCTCGTATAATTTATGGAAAAAGTGAAACATATCCCTGTGGTATTTAGAGTGGAAACCATGGTAGTGTGAGGCATTGTGAGGTGGGTCATGTCTATATGAGTTTATTCCTTCGCCACTCCACCACCACCATCATCATTATAGGTTATTAGTCTCCAGCCCTGGCTCACAGAGGGTTTGAAGCATACAGAAGAGCTGAGTCAGAGGTCCTGGCCTGTCCCCAGGGGAAGCAGGCCTTGGATGGCCCAGGCTTTGGGGAGGGGACCAGGGAACAGACTGAACTCTTCTGGCTATGGGCCCCTGCTGGCACTAGGCATTGGCTGTCTCTGATTTGTCAGCCCAGCATAGCTTCTTAGTGTGACAGCATATTTACAGGGTAGCATTTTCTGGCTGCCAGACACTCCGTCTTAAAAGTTCCTCCCTGCTGTGGGGGTGGGAGGAGCATGAGTTAAGGTAGCTTTTCCTGGAGGTCCTTTAGTAAAATAGATTAAACCTTAGATTTGAAAACTTGGGTGGAATCCTCCAGAAGTCACCGGGTTTAGTGTGAAGGTCGAGCTGCAGGAATATCAGTGTCCTGAGGAGGTTTCCAAGGTTCCAGAAGCCTTGTCGGTTCCCCAAAGGAAGAGGCTGGCTAAGTGAACGATTTACGAAGTCCTACAATCAGAATATTGTACAGCCATTAAAAATTGTGTTCCCAAAGATGTACTTGGAAATAAGAAAAACAAATCCGTTCTTTTGTCATATAACAAGCTTAATACATAGAATGTCCCCATTCGTACGAAAGGTGATAAATATCTGCACTGTATAACACCCATGCATGTGTAGGAAACATTTTCTGTGTCCAGAGCATATGAAAATGTTATTTGTGACTACCTCAGGGTAATGAGACAAGGGGTGATTTTGATTTTTGTAAAATTTATTTTCTGCATTTTCTAACATACATATGTATTACCTTGTAATCAAAAAAGTCATTAAAGGAATAATTGTTGATAAAAAAAAAAGAATGACTAATGCAATCACCTCTACATGATGGGTTTAAGAAAATTTGAACTACAGCCAGACCTGGTAACTTACAAGGCGTTTTTTTAAAAATATTTTTTATTTATTTGACAGAGGAGAGAGAGAGAGAGAGAGAGAGAGAGAGAGAGAGAGAGAGAGAGAGAGGGAGAGAGAGAGAGGAAGAGACAGACAGATATATATAGAGAGAGAATATGGATATGTTAGGCCTCCAGACACTACAAGCTCCAGACACATGCGCCTTGTGCATCAGGTTTTATGTGGGCACTGGGGAATCGAACTCTGGTCCTTCTGCTTTGCAGGCAGACACCTTAACCGCTGAGCCATCTCTTTAGCCCACAAGGCATTTTTAATCCAGAGGCTATCCATCATTTCTCGGCCTTTTCACTAAGATTCCATGTGCTTAGCCTCTGAAACCCCTCAGAAAGACCTTTTGTGCCAATGAGGGTCCTGGACTCTGGATTGTGGCCCAAAGGAGTGCCAAGTGGTAGGAGCTGAGAGGCTCTACCACACACTAATCCTGTTTGTTTAAAAGGAAATTGGACACACACACACACAAAACAAACAAAAATACCCTATGAGAATGAGGAAGGCCAAGAGGATGGGAGTTTGCAACCTACAATGTCAAGTGCAGTGTAGTTCCCAAGCCTTCTTGTAATTTCATCCTTTTCCTCCCTAATGGCAGGGAGGGTTATTCCCTGAGGAGGTGGCACTGGTAGAATCTCGTGCAGAATTGTGGCCCCCTCCCTAAGGAAAGGCTGAGTATATTCAGCCCTGTGAAGCATTATTTCTGACTGTCTTTTCCCAACTGGAAAGGAGCTGACTGGCAATCTGGGGCCAGAGGGGGTCCCAGGTCCCCAGCACTTGAAATTCAGAGCCATGCATGATCGAGATGACCCTGGACCCAATCTTAATGCCTCAGTTTCCAAGAAGTCAATCCTCAGAGTGAGGAGAAAGCTCAAGGTAGAAACCATGCCTCCATTCTTTGCTCTCCCCCCATCCATCTGGGATGCCATCCCCAATCCTGAAGCCAGTGAGGAAAGGGCTTAAATCAGAGACAGGAAGTTATGGATGACACTTCACAACAGATACTTATGAACAAGCCACCATCAAAGCCTGCTTTCCTCATCACCTTCATTCATCCTCATGGCCAGCCTGAGGGGACGAGCTTGAGTCCACATGGTAAGCAGAGTACTAGAGTCCAAGTCACCCGTAAGCCACAAAACAAGGCAGAGATGCAGCCAGAATGACGAATGCCCGAGGGACACAGGTGCTGACACCCACCACATTCCTGTCTTTCAGGCAAACATGAAGAGAAGCAACAAGAAGGTGGCATTGTTTCCAAGAACTTCACAAAGAAAATCCAGTAAGTACCTGTGTTTACTCATTGCAGTTTAAGGAAGGAAGGAAGGCTTTATTTTGGCTTATAGTTCCAGAGGGTACAGCCCATCATGATGGGGAAGGCCTGGCAGGAGGAGCTGGTGGCCCATGGGTCACATTACATCCGTTCTCATGAAGCAGAAGGCAGGGTTATAAAAGCTCAAACCCACCCTCATTGACCCGCGTCTGCTTACATAGGGTTCACCTCCCAAAGGTGCTCTGAGCCTGCATTCCCCCAGCCCTTCCAGGTGGGGTTGTGATGAACAGTGGAAGGATATAGAGAAAGCGTTCAGAGTGCACTGTGAACTCTGTGCCCCTCACGATTGGAGTCACACCAGAGTGTCTGAGACTCCTGGGACCTGTCAGCTGGCAGGTGGGGACAACCCTGGGCCAGTCTCAGAGGACCTTATTGTCTTTCCTAGGTGGGTGGGGGTGGGGGAGAGCAAAGATTTTTTTTTTGGCCATATTGAGATCCCAGGAGACTTCCACCCAGGCAGGAACTATTGCAGAGGCCCCACTTCGAATGGATGAACGGGAGAAGAAGTCAGGAATCTGCCTGTCAGGTTGGAGGTTGGACAAGGTCTGTAGCTGAGTCTTTGCACCCCCAACTTGGAGGTAAAAACAGGAAACCATGATCCAGGGAGGGTGCTCAGACAAAGCACACTTTGTTCTCCCTGCTCCACATCTCCTCGGATGTCTGGTCTGCCACGTGTTGATCTATGTCACATGTCAACAGTGATGTTACGAGGTTGACAGGGGTAATTTTATTTAATCATTCAAAGAATCCTTATTGAGTGAGATTGGTGAAATCATCTTGGACACAAAGAAACTGAAATTCTGAGGGGTGATGGAACTCAAGGGAGGTCGTGCAGTTGTGACAGAGAAGAGCTGGAATATTCTTTAGAAGAAGGAAGGAAATCCTGTCTCTGGCAACCACAGGGGTGGAGCTGGGAACAGAAGGCTAAATCAAATAGACAGGACATAGAATGTAATGCTGTGTGATCACACTTTAAAGTGTATCCAAAATAGCCAAATTCACCGAGGGGAGACAGTAAGATGGTGGCTCTCAGAGGCTGGGGATGAAGGGAAACCAGAAAGTGAGTCCCAAAGGCTCTGAGGGTGGGAGGAATAAGTTCTATAGAAATCAAATGAACGCCATGATGGTTAGAGTTCATTGAAATGTGAGAGGAGGCTTACAATTACTGATAACAATTTCAAGGTGAAGATTGATAATTAGCTTGATGTACAATGTGTACATATATCCAAGCATCAATGGCACATACGTACACACACACAATTTGATAAGCCAGTGATGTCTCAATAAAGAAAGTGATACCCCTTCCCCCGAAAAAGAAGAGATATAGAATTTCAACACAGATCTCCCTACTTTCAAAGCCCATGGCTTTCCTGTCTGGTTAAGGCATATTACATTATAATCATTCATGTACCATCATCAGTATTTTTTTTTCCTTACATGTTTACAGTGTGCTTAAGACATTTGCCCCCTCCTAGATCAACTCTCCTTTGATAAAGTTACATTCTCATTACCAACATGTTCAGTGGAGAAGGTACTCATGAAAGAAATCTCAAATGTGTTCAAATTTTGTCCAGGCAGGTCTGTCTGCCTGAGGGCTGAAGGTTTCTCCGCTCGCTCTTTCTTGGAGGTGTTCAGGAGTTAGGGAACACTAACCTGAGAGCTTTGAATGACCAATTGAAGAGGAAGGATTTTTCCCACTACCATGGGAGTTCGGCACATAGGTCAGCTGGTAAGAGATTTCCATCTCTGGGCCTCAGTCTCTCCATGTATAATTTGAAATCATCACCCTGAATGCTCAGGAAGGCCCTTTTGGGCTCTGATATTCTGTGGCCCAATGAGTGTCTTAACTTGTGTCAACATAACCAGGACCAATGACAGTGTGGCGTCCTCCCACCACCTGAAAAGACAAACGTCAGTCAACTACTAACCTTGTTTCCCAGAGAGGAAATGAGGTCAGAGAAGCCAGAGCACAAACCCAAATTCTGATAGTTAGGCAGAGTCAGGATTTGAACACGGGTCCAAATCTGCAAAGTCCATGTTACATTGTACCAAGTGCCTGCTGATTGGGATGTAAATGGTTAAACAGTCAGCATTTCCCAGCAGCAGGAAGGAGGCCCAAAGTAAAGCTTTCTCTTTGTGTTTCCAGAGCTTGGCTTGGCAAATTCCCAGGTTTTCCTCCTTCCTTCCCACCTTGCCCAACAGCTCTCTCTCTTTGATCTCCACAGTTCCAATTTGGCATGGTGTCTCTGGGTAGATGGGGCTCTTGGAGTCACGGGCTGTTGATCATCACAAAGCTCCCAGGGCCCCCAGGAAGGGTCCTGCCCACGATCAGGAATGAGCTTGATTCACGTGTCAGTACTTTCAGCAAGACCTCTCCCTGTCTTCATTTACAATAGGCAGAACCAGTCTGGACTGGTGGTGGGAAGGTTTCTTCCATCAAGTGCCCTGTGCCCTGGGGAGTCGGGATAACATCCTGGCTGGCATCTAGGATTCCAGTTCTGATCTCCATGTGCTCAGTCTGCTCTCTAACACCTTTGGAATTCAAATCCACCCCCCAAACACACGTTAGGGCTGGACCCCAGGATCCGCCCCCCAGTGACACCTCCTCCAGCCAGGCAGCTGGAGATCCAAGTTACAATCTTAAATAAAACACCTGAGTCTATGAGGGACATACATTCAAACAACCACAGCAGTGATTGGATACCCTTTGAAGTTACAGTGCAAGTAGCATATTACCATTTGTGGTGCATGCTCACACCCAGACTTGTTTAAGAGCTCCAAGTGCTATACAAGATTAGCATTATTATCCCTTTCTGCTGATAAGAAAACAGGTTCAGAGCAATTGAGTATCATCCCACCATCTCGCAGCTAGGGACCAAAGTCAGCATCATATGTACTCCATGGCCTGATCTCTCAGCAAGAATACTTCCTTTCCAATGAATACACATGTGTATGTTACATTAAAGTGATGAATGGGGTTAGGGAGAAGGCTCAGTGGATAAGGAGCTTGTCACACTACTGTGAGTACCTGAGTTAGGATCCCCCAAATTCTATAAATAAAGCAGGATGTGGTCACACGCATTCATAATCCCAGTGAATCTATGGTGGGAGGCGGAGACAGGAGAATCTCATAGAAGTGTGTGTATGCAACAGTGACAAGACACCCTGCCTCCAACAAGGCACCCACGGCTGTCCTCTGATCTCACACATGTGTGCCATGGGTGATCCCCTCCATATGTGTGTGTGCACACACCATGATG
>PVHP010010993.1:35000-46255 GCA_004024765.1 Zapus hudsonius
CCAAAGGCACAATTTTGGGGAGGAAAGTATTTATTGAAGTAACAGACCCAGGGGAAATTAAGGAAAAAGGCTGACTCCCTTTCACCGAAACAAGCAGAGACAGAAACCCACCACCAGCACTTCAAGCAAGCAAGCACACTGTAACTCACAAAAATGCAGAACTGCCAGACTGGGGTTCCGGCTTTTCTTTTGCATATCTATCCCTAGTATTTTGCATCCAATTTAGAAAGGGTGTCATAACCCCAGGAGGCCAGGCCAAAGTGACACTTCCTCCAGCCAGAAGGCTGAAGACAATTCACAATTATGATAAACACAATTATAATAAATTCTACTGGGGGACATTTATTCAAAACTACCACACAGCTATACCACTTCTCCCACCAAATCCTAGTAATAAAAGCTCACCCAGAAGCTGTATGTTGTTACAGGAAAATCCCACTGGTACCAGGGGTGGGATGCCTCACAATGAGTTATTGGGTAGAAAAGCCCCTAAGATCCCCCTCCAAACAATAAGGCTATTGACAATGCTCTTGGTTGCCCACCAGAACTAGATGGTAAGACCGTATTGCTGAAGATACCACAGGCTTCGGTTGTAGGACACTGAGAAATCAAACTGGAACTGAGCTGGAATCCTCCTCCCTGCTGGATAACAATCACAGAGCTGGAAATTTCTATGTAGGCTGCTGGGGAGAAAAGTCATTCCCGGTCATTAACTAGCAGTGGATCCTGAAAGCTACAAAGGATCGTTCATCTAGACAAAAATGTACCCCCTGGTGCAATAGTGGTATGACTGTGATGGGGGTCACCAATTGCTCTCTGATTAGATTTGAGTGAAGCCTGCTCCACGGGAGGGATTTCATGCCTGATACTGAAAACCTAGTCAAAAAGCCTATAGCTGGGAAGGTCATCGCTCCTAAGGGGGAAGCTACTACGATTGTTGGATGTTGTGTCCTCTATATGTAGATTAGGGCTGCCCTCGGCATTGGTCAGAGGAACTTCTCTTTTGCAGGTGATATAATAACTACTGGGGAAGACTCAAAACTGGTCAGAGTCCTGAGAATAAGTGACTTGTTGAGTGCTCAGTGCTAAAGGAGACATCTCTATCATGTCCCCCAAGGCTCAGGGGACATCGAAGAAGACAGGATGGGAAGAATGTAAGAGCCAGCGGATGGGGAGGAGTGCTTTGGAAGGCTGTCTCCTAGATGTGAAATGACCATTGTATTCATGACTTCACAGGAGCAGTTATCTGCATAATATTGGACCAATCATGTGATCATGTAGGTTAGGGGAGGACAAAAAAAGGCATTGAATAGAAAAAAAATGTAGTTGGAATGGAGTTCAGTGGAAGGATGTAGAGGAACAAAAGAAGATAGCAAGAGAGGATTATGCTCAAAATACATTATATGAACATGTGTGATGATTGTCAAGAAAAAGGCTTTTAAAAAGAAAAGGGCTGGAGAGATGGCTTAGTGGTTAAGGTGTTTGCTTGCAAAGCAGAAGGACCCAAGTTTGATTCCCCCAGCACCCACATAAAGCCAGATGTACAAGGTGGCACATGTGTCTGGAGTTTGTTTGCAGTGGCTGGAGGCCCTGGCACACCCATTCTCGATCTCTCTCTCTCTCTTATAAATAAATAAAACATTTTTAAGAAAAGATAAAAGAAACAGGAGCAGAAAAATTAATACTTTCTTGGCAGAGGTCTTTGGATTTGTAGCCATTCTAAATGGTCAATGTCCTGGTCCTACAGGTACTGAAGAGTTTTAGTATGACAGAGAGAGAGAGAGAGAGAGAGAGAGAGAGAGAGAGAGAGAGAGAGAGAGAGAGAGAGAGAGAAACAGATGCATCTACTATATATCAAGCAAGTACTTGGCCCTGCAAAGACAAACCTGGGTCTCTGCCTTATCTGTGTTAGTTAGCCTTCCTGAGTATTATGGGGTCTCAGGCAATGAGTGAGCAAGAAAACAAAATGGCAGTGCTAAATGTGAGCTCTGATTTCAAGGAGTCTATAAGGCTGTTAGGAATCTTGGATTCTGGTCCCAGTTCTACTTTTGCTACTGTTTGACCTTGTCACTTGACCTCTGCAATCATTCATTTCTTCGTCCACATACATGGCTGACATGAAGATTCTGAAGGCTATGTGCAAAGTGCTCATCCCAAAGAAGCTACAGCACAGAAATCCCACCGGAAAGATGGAAGTACCAGGTGGAGGGTGTCTCCCTGCCCCAGAGTCTATCAGAGGGAGCCATCTCCTGGACTTAGTATCTTCCAGAGACCCATGACGTTACTGAACCAGTGTTCCCCAGCATCCATGCCTGGAGCTGATGCTCTGTGAGTGCCTGTCTCCCAGCCCTCCTACTCTCTGACAAGATTGAGATTGAGGGATCGAGGGAACTTCGGAGTCTTCATCCTCAGGGGTTTAGTGCTCACCTAGATACACATCTCCATCGTGTCAGTGGACCACAGATCTTACTTGGAGGTCTGCATGATGTATGCTTAGGAGAGAGAAGGGAGATGTTGACAAGCCCCTTGGGAGTCAGTGTATTTTGCAGGACTTAGTAAGCACACAGAGTATGAGGTACCTATTATCAACACTGATGTGTGTGCTCATCCTTCTTCAAAACAACAGAGAGCTGGAGAGTAGGCATAGTTCATTTGGCAGAACGCTTGCTTAGCACGCAGGAAGCCTTGGGTTCAATTCCCAGTGCCCTAAAAACTGGACATGGCGTTGCACACGTGTAATCCCCACCCTTGGCAGATGGAGGCAGGATGATCAGTAGTTCAAAGTCATCCTCAGCTACATGGAGCCCAGTGTGGGATACAGGAGACCTTGTTTCAAAATAAGAAATGATAAAATTGCAAAGGAGGTTCTTTTAGTCCATCCAGGCTACTGTAGCAAAACAGCATAAATGGGAGCTTATAACCAGCAGATGTATTATTTCTTACAGTTCTCGAGTCCATGAAGTTCAAATTCACAGGGGTAGCAGATCTGATATCTCATAAGGACCTACATCCTGGTTGATAGCTGGCAACTACTGTGTCCTCACTTGGGTATAAGGGCCGAGGAATTCTAAGATTCCTCTTATAAAGTCACTCATCTGGGCTGGAGAGATGGCTTAGCAGTTAAGGCGTTTGCCTTCAAAGCAGAAGGACCTGAGTTCGATTCCCTAATACCCACGTAAAGTCAGATGCACAAGGTAGTGTGTCTGGAGTTCGTTTGTAGTGGCTGGAGGTCCTGGCACATCCATTCTCTCTCTGTGTCTGCCTCTCTCTCTCTCTATCTCTATCTCTATCTCTATCTCTCAGATAGATAGATAGATAGATAGATAGATAGATAGATAGATAGATAGATAGATAGATAGATAGATAGATAGATAGATAGATAGATAGATAGATAAAAAGATACAAAATAAAGGCACTTATCCAGTCATGAGTGCTTCAATCTCATGAACTAATCACCAGTTACCAATAGCCACACCTCCAAACACTATTTAGGGTGTAAATGGCAACTTGTGAGTTTGGAGGTGGGGGGACTCATACTCAGAAGGGTTCATTTAAAAACAGGTAGAAGTGGGTGAAGGCAGGCTGGCAGCAAAAGCAGCAGCTTAGTTGCTGGAGGGTTAAAAAGAAAACAAGGAAAATAGCTGAGCCATGCACCTGGCTAGACTCCTGCCTCACCTCCTGGGCAGTGGCACAGGTGCAGGTGCTGTCTGAGTGCACAGGTGCAGGTGCTGTCCCAGGATGGAGTCTCAGCCTCCAATACCAACCCTGGTCCAGGAGGGAGCCTGGGGTGGGAGATTCCTATGATAGCGTCAGATCAGATCTCCACCACCAGGACTCTGATGTAACTGGGTTAGGAAGAGGCTTGGGCATGGGGACTTTAAATTGTATTCAGGATTACAATAAGCACCAGGGAATGGAGATACTGGGAGAGAGGTTGCATCGGAGGACCCCCAAAGAATTCAGTTCTAACCCAGGTGGGGTAAGGAAGAAGCCCTGGAAGAGTGAGAATTTGAAGCCTGAAGGATTAGTAGCAATGGTGTTATTGAACATTCACTCCCTGCCACGTCTACATTCTCACATCTGTTCTTCTATTTAGCAACTATCCAGCCCTTAGAGGTTCTCCACGACGCAGGAGCTGCAGGTGGCCAAGTAGCTGAGCCAATTTCCCAATGGGGCAATCTGGTCCCAGGCAGTGTTATCTCCGATGGGGGTAGGCAGGTGAGGGAGAGAGGGACTGGGTGTTTCTGACATGCAATACTTGTTTTTCTGATATGGTTTATTTTGTTTAACATGATGATCTCCACTTCCTTCCATTTTTCTCTTCTAAAGTACTTTATTTAGTTAGTTATTCATTCATTTATTTGCAAGCAGGCAGAGACAGAAACAATAGACGTAAGAGGTCCTCCAGCTACTGCAAAAACAAACAAACAACTCCAGACACACGCGCCAACCCATGCATCTGGCTTTACAAGGGTACTGGGGAATCAAACCTGGACCATTAGACTTTGCAGGCAAGTGCTTTAACTGCTGAGCCATCTCTCCATCTACCGTCCAATTTTCTATAAATGACCTGATTTCATTCTTTCATTCTTCCTTATGGCTGAATAAAACTTCCTCATTACATACATATATATATATATAATGTGTTTGTGTGTACATATATATATGTACACATATATACAATATACACATATGTTCCTTCACTCATTTATCTTCCAAGGAACACTGCGGCTGACTCTGTACTTTGGCAATTGTCAACATGGTAGTGCAGGTGCATCTATAGTCAGCTGCTTAGCTTCCTTCAGCTATAGCGGAGGAGTGGTCTCCTGGATCATATGGTAGTTCTAGCTTAGTGTTTTGTAGCTGTGCTAAATAACATTCTCATCAGCTGTGTTATCCAGGATAATCCCCCCATATCCTTGCCAGGACACCTTCTTTCCTCCATATATATATATATATATGTATGTATATATATATATATATATATATATATATATATATATATATATATATATATATATATGGACTCTGAGGGTGGGGAGTGGGGGGCATGACAGGAGATCATGAGGGTTGTACAAGGGGAAAGAGAGAAGGATGAATAGAATTAAAGAGCATCACATCCCTGTGCAGAAATGTCATAATGAAGTCCATAACTTTACACAATATATGTTAATAAGAAAGAAATAACAAAAACGCTTCCAGCAGAAGAAATAATGTATGGATTCAGCAAGTGGGTGTTAAAAAAGAGGAGAGAGTGTCTCAGTGATTAAGGTGCTTGCCTGCAAAGCCTAAGGACCTGGGTTCGATTCTCCAGTATCCACATAAAGCCAGATCCACAAAGTGGCATATGCATCTGGAGTTCATTTCATTTGCTACAGCTGGAGGCCCTGGAGCACCCATTCTCTCTCTCTCTCTCTCTCTCTCTCTCTCTCTCTCTCTCTCTCTCTCTCTCTCTCTCTCTCCTTCCTATCTCTCTGCTTGCAAATAATTAAATCAGAGTGAAAAAATTAAAAAGATACCCTCATTCCTCACTCATAGCCTCAATTTCTCCATGGGAGAGATACGATGGGAATAATTTCATTTTATTTTATTATCACTTAGTATTATTGTATGGGGATAATTGGTGACCATCCTGAATATTTCTCAGAGAATTGCTGGGGAGATAACAGAAGAGATTTTAAGCGAAACAGGACGAGTAATTACTACCAGCAGCCCAGAGCATTGGGGAGGTCAGGGGAATGTGAATGGTGGGGCTGTTTTGGAAATGCAGCCAGTGACCTACCATCACAGAGCAGTTCTAGTTTTCCTGGATCTCCTCATGCCCAGTCAGAGCCGCAGGACACGCCAGCTTGTTCTGGATGTGACAGTGACAGCTCACCACAGATACGGTGACAGAGCAGGCTGTGTATGGGGGAGGGGGAGACACAGACACTCCTCAGGCCACCTGCATCTCAGACCCAAGCCACCAATGAGGCCACGTTATTAGATGTCTTTGTAGAAGGGACAGCAGTTGAGAGTTTCAGGGTGTGTCTGAGATGTTTGTTTTTATCTTTTTCTTCTTTTTGACGCGTTCATACATGTATATAATAAATATGACTTAATTATCCTTTCTTATGCTCCTCTCCTCCCATGAAACACTTCTTCCTCCCAATTAATCCCCATCTGGCTTTCGTGCCTCAGTTTTGCTTTTCCTTCCTTCCTTCCTCCCTCCCTCCCTGCCTTCCTTCTTTCCTTCCTTTCTTCTTTCCTTCCTTCCTTCTTTCCTTCCTTCCTTCTTCCCTTCTTTCTTCCTGCCTTCCTTCCTTCCCTCCCTTCTTCCTTCCTTCCCTCCCTCCCTCACTCCTTCCTTCCCTTCCTCCTTCCCTCCCTCCCTTCCTCCTTCCCTCCCTCCTTCCCTCCCTCCCTCCCTCCTTCCTTCTTTCCTTTCTTCCTTCCTTCATTCCATCCTTCCCTTCCTCCCTCCTTCCCTCCCTCCTTCCTTTTTTCCTCCCTCCTTCTCTCCCTCCCTCCTTCCTTCTTTCCTTTCTTCCTTCCTTCATTCCATCCTTCCCTCCCTCCTTCCCTCCCTCCTGCCTTCTTTCCTTCCTTCCTTTTTTTTGACCCACTAAATTCATTCATTCTTCCCTTCCTTCATGCCTCCCTTCCTCCCCAACTCCTGGCCTCCACTGGCTGTCGTTAGTCACTCTGGGAAGTCTGGAGTCTTATGAGCCCTTCCTTCATTTATGAAGTATTAACAGGCTCAATCCTGTGTGTTTTTTGGGGGGCGCACAGTTGCTGTGAGTTCATGAGTGTGACAGCCGTGCCATGTGCAGATTTTGTTCTCAGGGTGGCTTCCTTTGAAGGAAAAGAGAGTGGGGAGCATTCCATGGTCAAGTAAGTTTGCAAAGTTCAAGGTTAGACCAAGTGAAAGCCTTCTTTAGGCTGATGATGTCCATGTGAACCTCCAGGAGGGCAGGATGACTGATGACTGTTGTTACATCATCACCCTAAAACTAAGACGGTTAAGACAACCCTCACTTATTACTGAAATTACCAAGGTCCATGAGGTTGGCTGAGGCTTGTCTGAGTGCTCCCGTCTGGCTCTGGCTCTCACAGGAGGTTACTGTCACAGGTCAGGATGGACATTGGTCAGCCAAAGGCTGGGTGAGGCTGGAGCTCACTCCTGCGGCTGTCTCTGAGTCTCCTCAGTTTCTCTTCCAGTCAGCCTCTCCACGGGACTGCTTGAGCATTCTCATGACATGGCATCTGGCTTCCCACAGAGCAAAGGACCCAAGAGAGAGCCTGGGACAAGAAGGCAGGATGCTTTTGTGACCTCCGCTTGAAAAAGGCAGGTACCATTTTCACTCCATGCTACTGGACAACGCTGATATAGGAAAGCCCTGAAGGGAATCTGGGTTTGTTTCCACCTGGGACTAGTGAACTTGGCTTTACTACAACAGTATGTCCTGGAGATGGAAGGGGCCAGGACAAGCCTCCCATGAGAGCATAAACCTCTTTCTCTCTGACCCCAGACATATACACCTCATAGCTGACCTCAGATAATCAGACTGCATAACAACCCATTTTGAAACAAATATAAATTAAATTTACATTTGCACTTTACTTGTTTAGAATTACTATTTGTCTAAAAGATGGGCCTTCCTATTCAGAAATTTGGTGAGGCTTGGGGAGGGGTTGTTACTATTGGGATATTTGGGTCCCCCCATTCGTATATTGCAACCTTAGCCTTCTGCAATCTTGTGAAGAGGAAGTGACTTTAAAGGGAGTTTCATGAATGAGGCAGGTGCTTTAGGAAAGGGGCTCAGAGCACTTCCTCTTTGGGCCATGTGAAGACACAAAAACTTGACATCCTGCATACCTTACGCATACCTTAAGTGAACCCCCCCTTACCCAGCCAACAAACACTGTATAGCTTTAAGCCTTCAGAACTGGGAGAAAGCCATTTCTTCTGTTTACAAACTGCTCAACCCCAGGAACTTTATCATGTCCACCCCAAACTAAGACAATGATTTCTGTGTTGTTCAAATATGTTTCATGGAGACTTATTTATTTATGTCTACTTACTTACTTAAAGAGAGGGTCTTGCTTTATAGACCAAGCTTGTTCCTTTAACCTCCCAAATACTGGAACCCCAGGCATGCACCACCACACCCAGCTGAGAATGACTGCATTTAAAATAGGAAAAGTCGGGCTGAAGAGATGGCTTAGTGGCTAAGGCGTTTGCCTGCAATGCAGAAGGACCAGAGTTTGATTCCCCAGTGCCCATATACAGCCAGATGCACAAGAGGGCGCGTGTGTCTGGAGTTCATTTGCAATGGCTTGGAGGCCCTGGTGCTCCCATATTCTCTGTCTGCCTCTCTCTTCTCTCTCTCTTTCCCTCTCTCTCAAATAAATAAATAAACTATAAATAAACTAGGAAAAGTCAATCTAGCTGTTAAGTGGAAGCGATACTCAAAGAGAATCCTTTGCTGTTGTACGTTATTTGATGCAAATTACTCTCCCCTCCTGGATCCTGGTCTTGTCGTGGCCCTCTGGGGTTCTAGACACACACCACAGAGCCTGGCTGTCCTGGTTTGGATTTGACTCTGTCATTTATTAGCTGGGTGACGCCGAGCAAATTTCTTCACTTCTCTGTGCCTCAGGCTCCCCCTGGCAGCCACACAGAGGGCGATGATGGAGGACCTCGTCCAGCTATGCTGAGGAATAAGTGAGTTAAGGTATATAAAATACTTAGAGCAATTCCTGGCAAATAAAAAAAGCACTTTGGCAGCCTCGCTTACCTTCTCCCCACCCCACCCTTCTCTCTAATTGGTCTGGATGGCTGAGGTCTTTTTGTAAAATTTTTCCACCTCTCATTAAAGCTACCCTGTTCTGCCTTGTATCAAGAACTCCCTAGAGACGCTGCCTGGCACAAGTGGGGAGTGATGAATTCTTCAAGTTGGTGAATCACATTCGTCTGTCTCACCTCCTCCAGGGAATGTCCTTTAGCCTAGTTTCCAAAGCTCCAGAGAGCCCTGTGCAAGCCGGTGCTGGACACATGCCTTCTGCTAAGCAGCTTCTATGGCTGCCTATGTATGCCTCTGTGTGTGTGTGTGTGTGTGTGTGTGTGTGTGTGTGTGTGTGCGTACGTATGATGTTTGTACATATGCATGTGCGTTCATGTGTGTGCACGCATGCCAAGGCATTTGGGTGGAGGTCAGAGGGACAACCTCAGGGGTCTGTCCTTGCTTTCCATCTTGTTGGAGGCAGGGTCTCTCATTGTCCACCTCTGCTTTCATTGGGCTGTTAGGGGAGTCTCCTATCTCCATCTCTCTTCTCCCTCGTAAGTGTGGATGGGATTCTAAACCCCAGCCACAGTGTCTGGCTGTTTTTCGTGGATGCTAGATTCTGAACTCCAGCATTGACACAGCAAGCACTTTATCCACGGAGCCGTCTCCCCAGATCTATGTCCTTTCTTCTGGTCACAGCTTCTCGGCACCCTTAGAAGCATCCTTTCTGCATCCTCATTTATTCAGGATCCTCCACCAAAGGGTTCCATTCCTCCCCCAGGGATGGGCACCCAGTCCACACTAAGCCATCAAAAGTCTGGCTTCAGGGAATCAGAAGACATTATGCAGACAGACTTGAGAATGGGAAATCGTTGATCATCTCTCCCAAAGAGAGTGCCTGACATGTCCATGTTTCTTAATTCCTGGATCCTGAGAGAGAAAAAGGCACCTCTCTTGTCCTTCCCGGACTCTCGGGGTGATCAGCTTTTGTCTCAATTCTGGGAGCTGTCTCACCTCTTCCTTCTCCAGTTAGAATCAACCCCGTTTCCTTCCCCTGGAAATAAAGAATGTCAAAGAAAACAGAGCAAAATAGCTTCTAGTGTCAGAGAGAGAGGAGATGGAGGGGAAGCAAGGGAGAGAGCTGGGCGGCTCCTCCCATGATGTCTGAGTTTCAATCAAGGCCCTCCTGTAGGCCCTCTCTCTGGAGACCCCCACTCCATCCATGCTATTAGGTGGGGGTCTCAAATCTTATCTGAGGCCCCGAGTTTCCCCCCACATCTCATAGCTCTTTTTTTCTTTTTTTCACAGAGAGAGAGAGAGAGAGAGAGAGAGAGAGAGAGAGATGAAATGGGTGTCCTAGGGCCTGTAGCCACTGCAAACAAACTCCAGATACATGCCCCACTTTGTGCATCTGGCTTTAAAAAAATATTTTATTTATCCATTTTCAAGCAAAGAGATACAGAGAGAGAGAGCACACCAGGGCCACCACCTTGTGGGTCTGGCTTATGTGGATACTGGGGACTTGAACCCAGAGCCTTAAGCACTGGAGCCAAGTGCCTTAACCGCTGAGCCATCTCTCCAGCCCCCATCTCATCACTCTTGTAGTCACCTTTCACCTACCACAGCCAAGTCCCTATTTGCAGTCCAGGCTACCTTCCCAGAGCTGGATAGGGCTTGGCTCTCCACCCATCCTCACACAATTCAGCAGCTCTCTCTCCTTTAGCCCCTTCCCTAACTTAGCACATTGCACCAACACTCCCCGCTGCCCAGAAGTCCCAGATCTCTGCTAGACTTCTCTCTCCCTGGCAGCCTGTCACCAGGCACTGTCTATACTTCCTGACATCCTCTGTCATAGAAGTCCTTGTCTGTCTGGCAATTGTCACTTTATAACACCCGTTTGTTTGTTCACCATTTAACCTTTGCAACCTGTCCAGGTGGTTTTACCTGAATTGGAGGAAATGAGAGACTAGAGACGGAAGGCTTTTCTACCCAAGGTCAAGTGGGAAAATGGAGGTGTTGTCGGGATTTGAACCTGGAAAGTCGGAACCCCCCCGCCCCCCTCCTGTGCTGATTCCCTGACATCTTTTATCTGTCTGTCCATGGTGCCAAAGGCAGGAGGGCAAATCTGAGGCTATCTCATTGTGGCTGGTCACTAAGACTCCTGTGCAGATGACGATGAGCTCATCGGCCCCACCCTGTTCCTAATCAGGCCAGAGACCTGGAACTCGTCTCCCTGACGACCAGAGTGATGCAACAAACAGAGGCAGAACTGCCCAGACATGATTGGTGGAGCAAGCCTGGGACCAATGGCTCCCACCCAGAATGTCTCCTCTTTGGACTCAGCTCATGTGGCCCTGAGGATCCAGATGCACCGGACACCCTTGTCCTGGCAGGGTCACCAGGCACTGGTGACTCAGCCTGACCACTGGCTAAGAAATGACCTATAGGGCTGGGAGGATTCAGGGCACCAAGATTTCCTCATCTGCT